>OZ025275.1:367337-653842 GCA_964019165.1 Mastigias papua
GATGACCTTTGATCAAAAATATGAATATTCGCAGAGGGCAATTTTCCCCATTTGCTACCCCGCAGCATCAATGATTCATTGTATAGATGGTCGCGTTCGAATGACTGCAAGTTCTTATCTTCGAAGGGAGTTGCATTATGTGTCTCAAATTGTTGAATTGCATGCCGAATTCCACCTGGTAACTTGCGAACAGATTTTGAATCATACGAAGCCACTTGCTTGACTACCTTCACGGGTTCGTCGTTAATTTCACTTGTAATCTCATAGGATGATATCTTACTTTTGTTCATCCCATCGATGCCATTTTCATTCGAAATATAATCCTTTTCGGGTAATTCAGTTGATAATTCGTGAGATTTAAAGTCATGCGCAGGATTGCTTCTCTGTTGCTGTGCAGCATATTCCCATGCTGCTTTGTTATCTTCCAACATTTTCTGCAACGTTTCTTGCATCATAGCCTGTTGTTGCAACAACTGTTGAATAAGTGTTCTTTGCTGTTCAACATCATGTTGAATGTCAACGGGAACTCTTCCATTCATGTTTGCATTGCTATTACCCTTATCTTGTACACGAGATGGGTAAGGTACCCCCGTCTTGCTACCCCCTCTTAGTTTCTTGCTTAAAGCACTGCTACTACGTAGATCATCAATTTCATCCAAGTAGACGGAGGTAAATAACTGATCAACATAAGCACTAACTTCTCCCGTCTGATTTACATCTGGACCTCTATTTGGTTTTGGCTTGACTTCCGGTGCTTTTTTGCCAGGGTTTACAACCTCATGTTTCAGTTTGCCTGATACTCCCACCACCGGCCTATTCATCAAAATTCTCTTATCAGATGCATCATAACTATTAAAATCAAACTCTTTAGTTTCTGATCCATTGATTGGTTTATTTTTACCACGTGATTTATCAACAGATTTCGATTCATGGCCATGTCCGCTATATGAACTTCTTGATCTTATTTCTGCAACAATGGGATCAATATTGTTGTTGTTGCTATCATCATCATCTCCGCACATTGAATAGCGATTTTCACGTGACTTCCCAAGTTCCCTTGCTCGGTTAACTACCTCTGCGAGAGAAATCCCAGATTGCGCTCTCCCTAAAATAGGTACACCACGGGGAACGGTTCGTTTCTCTGCTGAAGATGGATCATTTAGCTTTTCTGCATCGTTTCTTCCAGGTAGTGATGAGGACGTCCGTGGTAATGGTGGCGGTGGAATTCGTTTTTCTGTGGGAACAGCCGTTGACATTGGTGGCGGCGGAGGTGGTGGAGGTGGCGGGGGTGGTGGAGGTGGTGGTGGGGCTGGCGGTGGTGGGGAAACATTTAACATCATCAAAGGAGTTGGCTGCGCATTAATGAGCTCTTTCTGGTCGAAATAAATCGATTCATGCGGACTTTGCAAATGGTAAATCAATTCATCTCTCTTGCTTTCAACTATATTTGGTTGAATTGAATTGTCTGCATCAAAATCAAACACAATCATTGGATTGGATTGATATTGAATTGAATTGTTCATATGCATTCTACAATAGAAGAAAAGTAAAATTTTGCACATTATCAAATCAAGGATTTTTGTGATGAGAAAGGGAGGTAACTGACACGTCATGCGAACACTCTTTTATTATACTTGAATGTCTATTGTGATAAACGCTCAATGAAAACAACTATCAAAATAATATTAGTAATGAATGAGATTCGGATGAAGATTAGAAACTAAAATGACCTTGAAACCGCGTCCGTTCTTGATGAGGGATTAGTAATATCTACGGATAAAAGTGTCCTTGGTGACATTGATGGGAACGACGGAGGAGCCTCAAGAATGGCTACAAGATCCAGGATATAATCACATCCCGTAACATCCATTCTGAATGATTTTTCATATTGTAAACTGACAGACCATCCATCGGTTTGCTCTTTGATTACTCTGCAATGATCAGTAAGAGGATATTTGACCCGAAGTAAAAATTATTACATGACTGAAGATCATATCAGTAGATATATTCATAAATATTAAATGAAAATTAAAAGTAACATGGACATTTGGGTTCTCTTGATTTTCAACGAGCAATATGCTCTGTCAGCAAAAATCTGAGTCTGCGAGCTTTGCATAAAGAATATAGGCACAATATCATGTGGTTAAATGCAATACCATACCAGAAAATAGCATTTCATGATCATAAATGCACCAGTTTGATATTCTGACAGCAAATTGTTGTGAGCAACATTTTAAAAGAACAGGGTGGAAAAATGATAGAACCTTGTTCGAATGGCTGTTGATGCAATATCTTCAGCAGCTGTATTTGACTCAACTTCGACATCTGCTGATAAGCCTATGAATTATGGATATAAACATAAATGAGGGAGAAATCAAGAACAGCACTTGAGTGATTCCGACGCCCGATTATAGGTTGCGCATGATGATTGATAGTGAATGCACATGACTAAAATCAAATGAAGATGAAAAAATGAAGATGGTGACCACAAAGAAGATGATGATGAAGATGGTGATGATGATGATGATGATGATGATGATGAAATTGCATTAATAATATTTATGGGTGAACTGCTGTACATCAGGAAGACGATTCCATAATAAGATTACCATCAGAGGCCTGCAAATCCAATGCCATTTTTGCAACATCCTTAATTGATCTCCATTCAAGAAGTGAAGGAGGCTGGGCTCTAGCTGGCTGGTTTGCCTTCCACGCAATTAGTTTATGTTGGCATATGTTTTTGAAAACATCATGTCCATGATCAGAAACAAACCTGATTTAATTGGAATAAACACTATTACAGATATCATTATACTTCGAAAGGTCAGAAAGTTCAAACAATTGTTTCATTGTCCAGTTTGAGGTCAAATAAAAAGCTTCCAACTTACGAAATTTCCTTATCGTTAAAAGCCTTTCTATAAAATCACGAGAAATCACAAGGAATCGCAAGGAATCACAAGGAATTGCAAGGAATCACAAGGAATTGCAAGGAATCACAACAATAAGATCATAAGTAGCCAACAACAATCCCAAGGTTATTCCTACATAATATCGTTTACTCTTACTAAATAACATCATCTCGCAAAAAAATTCCATTTGAAAAAGAGATCAGGCTGTATTTACTGTCATGGCAAGAGACTTTATATTCATGTATACAGCGCTGAGCGTCGAGAACCAAATTGCTCCATCTCTGCGGCTAACCACAATTTGCAAAAGAAGAATCGTAAGGACTTATGCTAAAATCTTTATGCAACTTATGCCAAAAACTACAGAGAATTTTCATCTCATTTCCTACGATTCTAAGCCACTCCTTGCGATTCACTACGACTCCTTACTCGGTGCATTACGGCTTCGTACGACAGGCTGTGAATTCTTGCACTTTTTCGGATCTTTACGACTCCCTACAAATTCCTATGGTTCATTGCGACTATATATGGAAGGAAGGGCACTCTATCTTGCTACCCAGCAGAAATTACTTCTTATGTTCAATTTATCCTGTTACCAAGACACTAAAGTGAATATCACAACCTAAATCAAAAAATCCTTCAAATCACAAAGACAACTATAAACATTCTGTTTACAGTTAGAAGGATAAATCACTTAAATTTAATATCCTTCCGCTCCAAGTTGCCATGACTATATTTTCCTTAGGATAATATTTAACGGAAAATGTTTAATATAAAAGCTACTCTATACCAAAGATGAAAGATGTTAAACATTAAATATATCAAGAAGAGAATAAAATATATGAATGTGTAGACGTACTTGAGTAAATACTTGTACATCAAAGCCGAAGGTGGAAAACACGAGAGGCAAAGAGCAACAAGAATCCAGCCTCTTAGCTGAGAAGCCTCGTTACTGTTTGACCAGATCTGATTACAAACTTGAGTGTAAATCTCATCACGAATATCCACACTTCTGATACCCTAATTAAAAAACCGTACACAGTTAAAACAAAAATTACCATCGCTTCTTGTGTGGTATGCTTAAGATCAATCTGGTGAATAGATACAAGCACCAGTAATAATGTTTTCTTTCTTTGCTTTTCAAATGAAAAACCACAATAATACAGTCAGATAACCTCAGAAAGTTTTTCTTCAATCTAAGGTAACCAAAGGTAAATGAAAATGAAACAGCTACGAACATTCTTAGACTATGAAGAACCAACGAAAAACTCGTTCGGACTTAATTTCAAATAAATATCCCATGAGTGATCATATGGCATGGCAACGATTACGTCACATGTTCTATGATTATATCATATATTAAATGATAAAGTCATATGTTATATGATATAATTCATAAAAGTGACCTACTTACAATTAAAACAATGTAATTCCCCAATATTATCTCACGGCTTGATGTAATTGATGCATCTCCCATAAATCTGAGAATCTAGACACAAAATTTGGTCACAACATTTGAGAAGAATTAAAGAAAATCACATTGAAACATAGTGATAAGTTATGTTTTGTCGGAAGAACAGCATGCGAAGGATTTGTTGATAAGATAAAGCTATTTCTTAATATCAACGGAAAAATTGAAGGAAACCTGAGGCAAAACAAAAAAGGGGAGGAAGCTATGAAAATATATTTAACAAATGTGAAGATGGCAGAAGAAAAAGCACCTACAGTGGTAAGAATTTAAAGAGTATTGCATGGTGAGGAAACCGTCAGGTTATATTCAATAAAACTGCATTAGAAATGGAAAAAACAAAGATTTCTTTCTTTCAAAAGTCTGAAAAACTCGAGAATCATCGCAATAATTTAAGCAAATAATAAATTATTGATGAAAGAGATAGAAAACCTAATCATGCTGTCATTTTAAGACTTTTACACCTATAATTATGTAATGATTAGCTAAAAAGCATTTGCGAATATTCCGAAGGTTAACAAAATTTCTCGTCAATATTTTCAGAAAACAGGAAGCTTTCTATAAAGTCCAGCATGAACTTCATATGTCAATATGAAATGTCAAGTTAAAGAAAAAACGACTTACAAGTCTGAATAGTTTGATGGCATCTGATGCTTCCGATTGTCTGAGCTTTAGAAACGGAGAATGGATTGGTGTATTGATGTAATGGAAGGTCTTGTCCTCCTGCATTAAAACATTTAAATTGTAACTTAAATTATAGTGAAAACAAAATGACATGCATACAAATTTAGATTTTCAAACATTTAAACAAAATCAGAAATGTTGACCTCTCTCAAAATCTTAAGAAATAAACTTAACAATCAGTCTTCTCAGAAATAAAGTCTACACGCAAAACAAATATAATAAACTTTAACACACAATGAAAAGATGTTAAATTTGACTTTGTTTAAAGAGAAGATAGTGCATCCACTTCCTATAGGCACAGCAATGTTCATAATCAGTACTTATAGGATGTTTAATATCTAAAAGATGTTATATAATATTTCCATAGCTTCGAAATGAGCATGGAGTACAGAGAAATAACACAGATGGTCTATTTTTAATCACACACATAGATTTTCAGATATTACTCAATGCATAACAACCATAATGAAGACATCAACAGTAAAATATTATTTGATTCCCTCTTTTGCATATAACCAGATATGTTCAAGTAAATTTAGCATCGTACAATCAGCATTATATGATAATTTGATAAGTGATTAGGAATAACTAATGGGGGGGGCGGGGCGGGACTGGGGAGCTAACAAGATAGGAACTAACATTAAAATAAATCAAAAGGTGAATTTCACATAAATTTATTTAAAAATCTTATAATTACCTGAAAGAACTGTTGAACAAACTTTGAAAATGGAAAATTATCAATATCTGAAGGGAGTCCATTTTTAATATAATCATTTTCAATGATCTTGTCGACTTTAACAAAATCGTATTCATTATGGATAGGTTGCCACACTGAAATAAAACATAAGATTAAAGTTAAAGAGAATCTGGTAAAAACAGATCTTTCTCATTCAAATGATCTGCGTGTTATTTGATGTGAAATTAAAAATTAAACACTCTGAAATACTCAATACCTAAAAATGCAAATGGTATTCTAACACACGAAGCAAACATGAGATCAAAGTTATTATACCAAGTACATATTTTTCTGTTCCTAAACCAAGTTCATAATTTGTTGCAGTAAAGAAAAAGACTTTAGATGAAAGCAAGTGGGAATATAAAGATTAATTTAAAAGGAAAAATATCCTGTTAGATATGTGGAAGCAATGTAGAAAGATATCTGATGACCAAAACTTGAAATTTGGATTCATGATGAGTAACGACGACTTCTATCTTTTTAGGATAGTTACTCAGTCTTTAACACAATTGAAAATTTACATGTTAAAAGCTTCCCTTAGTCACAATAAGGCAACCTGTTCATAGTAAAATTGCAAACCAAATCACGTGATGAGTAACACGAGGATTAATAGAATGTTTGTCATAATTCAAAAATGGTAGCTACAACATTTCAATGCGGCGTCCATCTTATCAAAAGCAAACGAATATGTCTGCGGAGCATGTAACATGACGTAAAACTATAAGCTGTTGTTCCATCTATTTTGCAGTTAAAGTGGTTCTCACGAAATCTTATCACATTTCTCATTCATCCAGGTAATCAACACAACAAGTGAACATCGACGTTTTTTCCACTTAAAGTGAAAAATCTGCTGCTCTGCAACTTCAAATGCATATTTCAGTCGAATCATAACTATTTTTTCCACATTGCACTTCCTCAGTTGCATTTCCGCAAAAGGACTGTAATATGCTTCCTCAGCAAGGCCTGTATTACTACCGATACCAAATCCATTCATGTAAACCAAATGATACAAGAAAACAGAGTTTTTCCAAGAATTCTATCTTCTCCTGGGACTCTTTTGATACAGCGTCATACTATAACTGCACATTATCACACTAAAAACAGGTCATTTCTTCTCTTATTAAACCAAAGTTCTTACAACCATAGCTGGCAATTACACTTACAATGCTGTTTTGAAAAAACAACAGCTAATTCAGCGGGAATCTCCAGGTGAGTTACATCAACATCCTTTCTTGTCTCCATTTGCAGCATTTCATCTACCTGTTTTAAGAACTAAACTCATCACTCACTGTGCAAAACACGTTCATCATATCTTCAAAACCAAGCTAGAAACTCTGCAATGATCTAACACAATCGATGAATACAATGAATGCAATACAAAATAAAACGCAGTCTTAAAGATCTTCAAGAACATAAATAAATCATAACAGCATACAATCCGGCATGACGCTCTTCTGAATGATATAGCGGGTATAAAGCCATGGCCTGTCACCCGCAAACCGATAGTACAAGTGGCCTCATACCCTTTAATAAGGAGTTAGGGAAGTGAGCATGGAATATGCACAGATATTATATGCTAGAGACTATTTCGCAAAAATAATATTCGAATTTAAAGGTCAAGAAATGTTAATGAATCTAAAAATCAAAAATATGAGATATTCTTACTTACTGAGATAAAATGGTAATGACGGATGGATGGATGGATGGATGGATGGATGGATGGATGGATGGATGGATGGATGGATGGATGGATGGATGGATGGATGGATGGATGGATGGATGGATGGATGGATGGATGGATGGATGGATGGATGGATGGATGGATGGATGGATGGATGGATGGATGGATGGATGGATGGATGGATGGATGGATGGATGGATGGATAAAGGAATGGATAAAGGAATGGATAAAGGAATGGATAAAGGAATGGATAAAGGGATGGATGAAGGGATGGATGAAGGGATGGATGAAGGGATGGATAAAGGGATGGTTGAAGGGACGGACGGGTGGCAAATGAAGGAAATTTCAGGTATACAACAGAACTTTCAATGAATTTCTTGTATCCAAGAAAACTTTATTTTCAAGAGAAAAGATCCATATTATTTCTACCCGTATCATCTTGTATGATCAGCAGGTACTTCATTATGACTAAGATCTCATTACATTGATAAATAATTAACGACAATGGCCACTTTCTTGGACTCTATCTCATATTTCATGCCTCACTACACATAATCTGAAGCATAATTTTTGCTTGAGCAACAGCTTTTCTAACAAAACTCTCAGGGGCTAAATTTCATAAATTTTTGCATGTTTCAATTTAACTTCAACGATAGAATGGTGCATCAAGTATAAATTTACAGATAGATAGCAGTTTTATGTGAGGCTAACTCAATATGGCGGATATCAATGAGAAAACAAATTCAGCATAAAATCAAGGATTCGAACAGAGAGATAAAGTGGATAAACATAAAAAAGTGAAACGAAAAATCTGAAAATCAAAATACCTTCATTTTGTGGAAAGAAGTATTACTGTTTATGGGAAGTTGTCTCTAAAATATGAAGAATTGCCACATCAAATAACAGAGCATGAATACTAACATAAAACATGATCTATAAAGTAAGAAATAAACATTACACTGGAAACTTCATGATCAGCGTTGTTTCTATGATAATACTTGATTGTGAAAAATTCAACCAAATCAAATACAAGGACAACAGACAACTTCCCATATTCTGTGACGGCTCAGTTAAACATCTTTGTCTCGCGGACAATTTCTTTATCCTTCAACAGCAGTAATAAATTTCTTTCAAACTGACATAAGACAACTCTACCTTGGCATATGCTCAAGAAAAACTCTTCTGCAAACAAGTAGGCTACCCTTATCTGAATGTAAATGCTTTGGCACAGACATTGAAGGATAAAGTTTACAAATTTTCTTAAATACTGAGCTTCCACCATAAAAATAACTTACTTGTTTAAAAACTTGCCGTCTTCTATATACTCTCCATAAAGACTGAAATAATATTATACCACGAATTGCCTTTCTATATCGCGTTCTGTAAAGTATACGAAAACATCGTTACCATTAGCGATAGTGAGTCATGATCACCTCTTTATATTCAAAACAAATGGATCGTCTGGACTTTGAAGATACTCAACAAACTACAATTTTCCTGTTGCCAAGAAATGGTTAAATCATAGAACTTTGACAAACTCGATAGACTGGTAAGGTCATCATATTGACGCAAATGTTGTCATTGTCGTTCTAAGGGGATATCACTATTGTTGTTAGGGGATGCCTAGACAACGAATTCTTTTCAATTTCAATGCTCCTTTTGTTCTCCTGTGAAATGAAACCTCTCAAATTGGGCACAATGGACTGTCAAAATGAGAATAATTTTTGAAAAGTCTGCTGGTACTACAGAACTTCACCATAGCTCGAAAAAGCGGTAATATTCTTTAAGTATTCTCTTCAGTATGCTTAAACAATGTTCCCGCTTTTCGAGCTAGAGTGAAGAATAATATCTTTAAAAAAAATTGGTTAAGATAAGTCGCAACTGCATTCAAAGGTTGTCTTTGATTTCAATTACTTTCATGAAAGGCGAAAATTAGTTAGCAAAACTTTCCATGGAAACAGTTCGATAAGAGCCACGCTTTAATTGTAAACACAAATGTAGCCTAGCCAAAGGATATCTATGGCCTAGGGAGCTAAGAAACACCGGGAACAAAAGAGAGGATAATTTCTGCTTAAGATAAATTGGGTCTATTCAACAAATGTAAAACAAAATCACCTAAGATACATCTAATTTCGCAGCTATGCCATATAGCAGAAATGACAAATTGTGAATAACTGTAACTGCTTCGGTTTCGAAGCTATCATTTAAAATCGCAACAATAAATTTCAAAACTGGATTATAAAACTTGAAAGTGAGACGCCATAATAATGTTTTTACTGGAGTGGAAAGTTCATTATACTTTTAAAATTCACAAAATACATTGAAAATAAGGGCCACTACGAGAGCCATGGTCAAGAATTTCACTCTATATTTTCATCTCATTTTGATCGACACTCCTTTTGACATTAACGCTACCATTGACGAGTTATTTTAATCAGACGCTACCATTGACAAATCTCATGAGACGCTACCATTGACAGATCCATAAGTTAAACAAAAAGTTTCGGGGCATGCTTGTCCGATCTTCAGTTAGATATGAAAATAAAGAGGGGTTTTTAAACACACCCCTAATTCAGCATGCTTATGTTCTATTGTTTCCCACTTAGGTTATATAACCCCCTTAAAGATTTTATAGACTTCACTATACTTTGATAGCTTACAATCGGCTAATAATGTCGTTATATAACATAGTATATATTTATAATAAGCATATGTATAAATAATATGTACAACTGTTTTCCTAAGGATATGACCACATCAACAAACATCTAAAATTGTTCAATAACGATTTGCTGCTCTAATCAAAATTCTGCTCACTACACGCAAAAACTGTCCATAGAATATACAGTTAATGCATATAAAGGTGATGATTGTTGAAAATCAAATTTCTAATTTTCAAGTAATTAAAAAAGAAGAAAAAAGATAAAGGGATTTTCATCACTTGACTAATTTAGTCATAAAAATAATTGACATAAAACCAAATACAAATCAAATCATACCGTGCTATAAATCCTCGACAATTTCGTTGTATAAGGATTGTTGCGTCTCTTTTGCGACGGAAAGATCTTTGAGCGAACCAGCGACGAATCTAAATTTTGATAAAACCAACTATGCATTACTTTCAACTCCTAGCAACAGTTCACTTTTGATGTCAACTATTTTGTTGCTCATGACACCCAAACCATTTTTTAAGTCGTAGAAATAAGTCATGAGAGCCATAGTGTTATCAAAGCAGACTGCCTCTCTTCGTTGTTTTGTAACCTATGGAATGCTACGAGACAATATCAACTTATAAGCTATTCCACGTAATGCTTTTGAACAAGGAAACATTTTATCACATTTCTCTTGAGTAGTGATGACAACTGCTTAAACACATAGAATTATTCAACTAATGATGGTAAAAAATGTTGAAAATGATAGAGGTTCCAAAAGTAACTATTGGTTATCTGGAATGAGAATTCGCCAAGGTGTTATATTGCAAATCAAAAGCAACATATTTCGGCAATATGAGCCATGGCTTTAACCAATTTATACAAATATCTAACTTTAAAACAACTTTAAAAGAACACAAAAAAGCTTATCAGCAAGATCAAATATTATAAATAAATATAAAGAAGCGTTTAACATTATTTCAGTTACTTTGCGCAATATTATTTTTCCTAACAAGATTAGTTTGGTACATGAAATTTCAAGAAGTTCATAAAGGATTGATCTGCTTGATTTGAAGGCCCAATGCTCTACTTAAAATGTGGCTAATTTCCAACGATATCATGTGTACAGGAAATAGCGTTTTCTAAGTCTGCATTATCAATCTAGACTTTGAAAACAAATTAGATATTAAACTCCATCTTCAGTAACATTTATTTAGTTCTGCAAGAAGTTTCAGAAGGATAAAAAAGGGAAATGTGAGAGAAATAAAAAAGATTCTGAAACCAAAACTCACATTTTTCTGAATCATAACTGCCATATTACTCAGAGTGATATATCGAGTTTCCTCCAGGAGTCGCTCCAGTTCTTCACGTAAAAATACCTGGTACAAATTGGTAAAAAATATGTGACTCAAATATAAAAAATCCTCCAAGAATAGACAAGAAATATTAACGTCCTTTGATTTTGTCAAAACTACAAAATATACCTTTGTACTTCCCATTGCAAACTGATGTTGCGGTTTTCCTCTTGAAATGAGCAATAGAAGGGTTGAACAATTTTCACGGGGTAAAAGATGCGGCTTCAAACGTCCCCTGTAGATACACTGGTACCTAAAAAAGAATAGATAGAGTAAAATACTTCACAATTTTCAAAGCTAAATGTATTCATTGGTTTATATGGGCTACTCAAACAGTGTACTTTTTAATCACAAAAGTACCAAGATTTCAGAAGAAGTTCTCGTTATTTCTATTCTAAAATGGACAACATAAGCATGCATTAAATATGAAGTAGATATAAAAGAATAGAAAATTCTATATTGCAGATCACGTCATCTTACTGGAATAATGAATAGCTACTTTCTTCTAAAAGAGGCTGAGAAGTGATAGAGGATTAGGAACGGGAAGGAGGGTACTAGAATGGCATTTGGTTTACGTTTGGGTTTTAGTCCGTCTCACCTCTTAATAAAGTTTTCAAATGGAATTCTAACTGGAAAACCAGATTTGCGGATTTTGATTGTTTCAAGCATTCCTGAGCATCTCAA
Source organism: Mastigias papua (assembly GCA_964019165.1). Lineage (NCBI taxonomy): Eukaryota > Metazoa > Cnidaria > Scyphozoa > Rhizostomeae > Mastigiidae > Mastigias > Mastigias papua. The sequence goes on from OZ025275.1 coordinate 379,503, forward strand.
TTGGTTCAAAACAAGCGAATCTTGGAAGAGCATTGATGACTGAAATCAGAATGGGCACAAAAACTAAAAATCGATTAAAAAACCAACACAATATTTGCAATACAATTCAAGGTTCATAGCCAAAAAGACACAGGGTCAATGAGTTCTACAGCTATGAATTGTACTTACAATAAACAACATACAATAATATTTACTAAAAAGAGTACAATAATTATAAGAAGAAAAAGAGCAACAAAGGGTTGTCTCGAGAAAGATGCCAGAAGATCAAATGGAAGAAAGAAAGCGATCAACGATTTGATTTGATGATTTGATTATTTTGGTGATTTGATGATTTGATGATTTTAGTGATTCTTACAGACTTTCCCAGCATTTAGCCCGAGACAGGTCTTTAAATTGAAAGGTAAAATGAAATAAAAGGAAAGATCAAGGATATTATGAAACAACTACTATTGATTAACATTGAGCAACGAAAATAGAGCAGAAGACAAAGAGAGTCCAATCAAATGAGACGAAAAATCTGTTATCACAATTGATGATGCAATATCCTAAAGATATATTGAATAATTTAAAATGACAGCTGCATTTGCAATCAATGTTTGTTATTTCAATGTTTATTATTTATATTTAATGCATGTTATTCCAATTTGAATAAATGGGACAGGTCTAAATAACTGCAACCTCAGTAAACAAGAGGCCGAAATCAATATTGGGAATTTTATAGGTAAAAATAATTCATAATAGAAAAGATATCAACAGAAAAGAAAGATGACTCTCAGAAAAATCGGAATTTTCAAAATTACCTTTTCTGTATTTGGTCTTATACAACGAACAAAAAACGGGTTGCATCTAGAAAAAATATGCATTGAAGGTAAGCAAATGTGGACGATTAAAGTCATAAAATGAAGACTATAAGTAATCAAAAATGAAGTAGACCATGATACAACAGTTTGAGCGTATTAAGAGAAAAAAATGACTGCTTTCCTAAATTCCCTTCGCAAAGTGACTTCTTCCCTTATACATTGGAAAATGATGCAAAGGAAGATTAAGGAAGAACAAGGAAGATCAAATGTATAGATAGGCTCACAAGAGCTACAAATCCGACCTGGGTTCAATCTGAAACCAGACTGTCGTGTACTGCATTTGTTATGATTTTAATAGCAAGGGTAAAAGTTCTTGATTTCTTACTGTTTCATTTTGGTGACAAGTTTAGCAAGAGAATCAGAGAAACCCCCTGCAACAGTTGGCACTCGTCCCATATTGAATTTACTTCGCCGTTGGCTGCCTGCATTCGTCAGGGGGCGAAAAGATGGGCTTGAGAGCAAGTCACTAAGTTGAGCAGAACCATTCTGTGACCGCTCAGGAAAGAAACCAGCAATTATCTAAAAAGAAAATGTGAGCCAGAAATTCATGGAATGAAGAAGAGTCTACGGTAAGTAAAGCATAATTGTTACTAATGCATATGAAGCATTTGGTTGTTGATGTTGCTGAACTATGATGATGATGATGATGATGATGATGATGATGATGATGATGATGATGATGATGATGATGGTGGTGGTGGTGGTGGTGGTGGTGGTGGTGGTGGTGGTAGTGGTGGTGGTGGTGGTGGTGGTGGTGGTGGTGATGGTGGTGGTAGTGTTGGTGGTGGTGGTGGTGCTGATGGTGGTGGTGATGGTGGTGGTGGTGATGGTGGTGGTGGTGATGGTGGTGGAGGTGGTGGAGGTGGTGGTGATGGTGGTGGTGGTGGTGATGGTGGTGATGGTGGTGGTGGTGGTGGTGGTGGTGATGATGGTGGTGGTGGTGATGGTGGTGATGGTGGTGGAGGTGGTGGTGATGGTGGTGGTGGTGATGGTGGTGGTGGTGGTGGTGGTGGTGGTGGTGGTGGTGATGGTGGTGATGGTGGTGGAGGTGATGGTGGTGGTGGTGGTGATGGTGGTGGTGGTGATGGTGATGGTGGTGGAGGTGGTGGAGGCGGTGGTGGTGGAGGTGGTGGTGATGGTGGTGGTGGTGGTGGTGGTGGTGATGGTGGTGGTGGTGATGGTGGTGATGGTGGTGGAGGTGGTGGTGATGGTGGTGGTGGTGATGGTGGTGGTGGTGATGGTGGTGGTGGTGGTGGTGGTGGTGGTGGTGGTGATGGTGGTGGTGGTGGTGGTGGTGATGGTGGTGGAGGTGGTGGTGATGGTGGTGGTGGTGGTGATGGTGGTGTGGTGGTGATGGTGATGGTGGTGGTGGTGGTGGTGGTGATGGTGGTGGTGGTGGTGATGGTGGTGGTGGTGATGGTGGTGGTGATGGTGGTGGAGGTGGTGGAGGTGGTGGTGATGGTGGTGGTGGTGGTGGTGGTGGTGGTGGTGGTGGTGGTGATGGTGGTGGAGGTGGTGGTGGTGGTGATGGTGGTGGAGGTGGTGGTGGTGGTGATGGTGGTGGAGGTGGTGGTGATGATAATAATGACTATGATGATAATGATTATGATAATGACGATAATGATGATGATAATGATGATGATAATGATGATGGATTCATTTTGGAAAAAACTTTAATAAAATACTTACAGGTGATTTACTAGCTGAAAGCAGTTCTAACATCTCTAGCCTCATGTTATCTCGATTTTTATCCAAAAACATATCAACCTTAAGGAAAGAAAGTATGAAAGCATCAGCTAAGACAAAAAGAAAGAATGAAGAAAAAGGAAACAGATTAAAAGTAAAAAGATATATTGCAATATGGTCATCATCAGCAACAACAACATGACAAAAAGAGCTGAAGAAGAGAAATATGATAAAGTAATTGCAAATGTTGATAAAGATTTATGAAGACTGAAAAGACTGATAAAAACGGTAAAGAATGATTGACAAAGACTGAAAAAGATTGATAAACATATGCTTTACTAGCAACAATTGATTTTAATATAAAATGCATTTTCATAAACAAGAGATGCATGCGAATGTCAAGGAACGTACAACACGGAGATTCAACATCGATTTTAAAACCATTAATTTTAACTCCTATCAATTATGTTGAACTTAGCAAGTTTGGTACCTGATACATGACCAGTCCGGCGTAATGAATGATACCAAATTGTAGAAGACCGGTCTTTGGTCTCTTGTAATATCTGTGACTGGAAAATTGCTGGTGGCATTTATCCAAGAATGAACGATCCGTAGACTGCGAAGGAGAGAAAGATGATAATGAGAGGTGACAAAATTTAAAATAAAAAGTAAAAATAATGAAACTATTAAACTGTATGTATGTATTACTACTAGTATGTATTATTCATTCATTCCTTTGTATCCTCCTTCAGCCTAGTAGACTATGGAGAAGAGTCTTGTGAGGCCGGTTCTGGTTGTAAGGACGGCTCTGGTTCTACATATTCTACTGTAGGCTTCGCATATGAACGCAGGTACATCATAGATTACAGAATGATCCATTTGCTGATTTTCTTTCATTCTACTTCTCTCTTCATCATTCAGGGCCATGATATTCTGCTCAACCTGAGCCAGACCAGCTTTGCAACTCCATGCAGCTCTATCAGTTGCCGTGGCTTCCCAAGTGTTGGGATCAATGTTACAAGGCCTCATGTTGCGTTTCCAGACGTCTCTAAAGCGCAAGTATGGGCGGCCTACGTTTCTTTTACCAGTGGTCAATTCCCCATAAAGGAGATCTGTGGGTATCTGGGTGTCATCCATTCTGTATATGTGGCCAAGCCACCTGAGGCGGTGCTGGCGCAGCAGCATGACCATGGATGGGATACCCGCTGTCGAAAAGACTGTGTTGTTCGGGGCACAATATCAACTATAACTGTACGAAATTCATTTCCACTTTGAAGAATAAGCTCTAAAAGTTAAAGTTACGTTATATAAAGATGACGTCATGAAAAGCTTAATACCTGTGGGAAATTGCTCTCATCTCCAAGAATATGTACGATTCCACAAGGAGGCTTACAAATCAGATCGAGACACTCTTGATTATCAACAAATGATATGACGTTCCATTGTATTTTCTCTTTTCTGTATTCTTCCTGTAACAAGTAACCGTTATAGTGGACCAACATTTATAAACATAATTATATACAAACAAATAACATATCAAACTTTCCTTAAAGTTTTAAATTATATCTTTCTGGTACGCATGTTCCTTGCGCCAATACGGCGGAATTTTGTATTCTTCTTTAGTAAATTAAAACAAGACAATGTTTAAAAAGCATATGTAGATGATTGTTAACGACCAAACAATCATGACCCTAATGCAATGCAAATTAACAGCGATTACAGCTCCTATTGACATGAAGGAATATTTAAGAAACTCATAAATAATAACGAACCTGCTCTTGCTTAAAAACATGGTCAACGAAAAATGCTTGCAGGCTCTCATTTGCAAAATTGATGCAAAATTGTTCAAATGAATTCGACTTAAAGTCCTGCAAAATCAGTGTTATACAGAATAATACAAACTTGAAAAATGGCAAAGGTTAATCGCATGGGTGTATTTGTGAGTTAATGTATGGTGTGTTGCTATGTTCTTGTTTTTTCAAACGAATAATATACAACTTCATTCACAGTAAATTGGTTCATAAAATGTAGAAGAGGAAAAACTAAAAGATGATGAGAAAATGTAAGGAATGGGAAAAGCAAGAAAAGGCATAGTAATATCACCTTCAAACAAGCACTTATATGTTGCAAATTCAAAACAAACAGAAATCAATATTCATACTAGAAAACAAAATGAATACTTTTCGTAATATACAGAGAAAACTTTAGAAACCAACCTCAAAACCAAAAATATCAAGAATTGCAATCGAGGTTGAATCTTCGTCTCCTTGTTGATGGATACTTCGATTAATCCTAGCAACAAGCCATCCAAATAAACGAGAATACAGGGCACGTGATATTGCATCTCTTGCATCTAAGGCTCTTTCAATGTTCAATGGACTATAAAACTTTTCCCCTGCTGCTTCCTTGAAACAACAAAAAAAAGACAAGAAATGTTTTCACAATGTTGCATGGTCAACGTATCCCAAATAAATTGTGCACTACCCTGAGTGGGAGTAGATGTCAATAAAACTATTCACTTTACCCCCTGACATATATATAAAAAACCTAGTCCATCTGCCGCCTGACATACACAGGGAAGGCACCCCTGATTTTTATTATTGAAAATTCTATGCAACATCGGCACCTTCATAACTTGCTTTTCTTGAGTCATCGCAGTTTAAGCCAATTTGAAGGGAGTTATCCCGTTAAAATTTTCTCGCGTCGCTCGCAGTTAGCACTTTGGTAGTATTTCCATCCCCAGCATTCCTTCCCTAGCGCCATTCCCGGACATACATATCCTTCCTTAAATGATCCCTTCCTAATTTTAAGTCTTACTCTGGCAAAAGTGTATCATCATAAACATTCCAAATTCATCATCTTTATCTCCTAAAATATACACCTATTTCAATTCCTTTTCTTAATATACATATTTTCCTTGGTTCACATCTATAGTATTTTTTCTTGGTTCACATCTATAGTATTTATATCTTTTTATATAAAGTTTGCGTTATCTCCTGAGTCAGCAATAGTCCGTAGCAATCAGCTATAAAACAAATGACGTCATTCAGAGGATGATTGAAATTGACTGATTACCGTTACACGATGTGTTAGCGATAAAGCAACTCCTTCAAGTTCAACATCCAGTAGCCTCGCAACAATATTGACCTCTTTTTCATTCATAATAACGGCTGCTTCTTGACCATTTAACTGTAGCAAAGAAGTAGCAATAAAAAAAGAAGCAGATAATGTGACACATTTTGAAAGAAATGCAACATAACATCGCAGAAATGAAGGCAAAGATGAAATGCAGTCAACCCTCTTGTTGGTAAAAAAAACACTTTCATGAAAACAAAATGAATTAATAAAAATTTATCATAAAGTAGAACCTGTGTCCTTCCATAATAAATATTCCCGAGATGAAGGATCGATGCAAGCATCGACAAAATTGCTTTCTTCTCCTCTTTCTGTGAATAAAATATACCAAGATATAGAGCGCAAAAGAAGCTAAAAGCTGACCAAATGCAGGAAAATAAATAAATCAATGGGAAATACTTGTGGAAAAGAAGAAAAAATTTATCCGAGGACAAAAATTTGAACTGGTACGATTTTGAGCTAGCTCTTACAGAACATGTTTATGACGAAGCACAGTTAAATTGGATACAATGTAAGACACTTAATATCAAAAGGAAACTTTCACTCCTCTAAACAACGTGATTCCAAATGATTAAGATATATCAAACAGATCGAAGTATCACAAAGGGGGTGATGAAATATGATAATGATAAAGAAAATACAAAATAATCATAGACGATTGGAGATGATTGTATGATCAAAGGCGTATCTTACGTTGATGCCGAGTATTTCCATTGCAGATAAAGTATGTTGAAAATCATTGGAATCGTTCTTCTGAGAAATGCAAGAGCTTGACCCCTTTTTGTATTGAGAAGATATCAGATTTAGATGCTACATCAAAGTTAAGATTTTTTCAGACTCAGAACAAAAGCTAAACAGAAAATATACAAAAGCTGAATTCATTTAAATAGCTTTGAAGTACTTGAAAAATAATTGTTATTCACCTGATCTAAATAAAAGAAATCCTTTGATTTCGTCAATCCAAAAAAAGATTTTTCTGCAGGAGATAATCCCGCAATCATTTCATAGAAAATATGGAAATTTCTGTCACCAGGATTCTGCAAAAAACAAATATATGAGGTGTTTCTAGATTTAAAACTGCAAAACACTTATCGATATAATACTTCATACATTAATTTTTTCCGAATTTGGTCTGCAGGCAAACAGATTTCGGAAACAAAATCCAAATATAACATATGGTATATTATAAATCTGCTTAATATGTCCGCGAATAAAATAAAATCTGATCATCAAAAATCATTCAAAACGGCAGATAAAAAATCTTGGAATAATTTTGATGATTATCGCATTTGAAAGAAAAGATATTAACATATATCAAAGACGATTAGCATAATATAAAAATAGCATAATTACCACATCATAATTCTTGTTCCAGAGAGTCGAGAGATTTCATAGACAGAACTTTTAAATCAAGCTATCAGATTAGTGATTATCACTAAAATCGAAATTACCTGATAAACAATTCTTGATTTTTCCAACAAATACTCGGATACTTTAGCTCCCGAGATAGCCCCTCTGTAAGAAAGATGGAATACACGTAGTAAACAAACTGTATATTTTAATAAATAACTGATTGCTATCAACGATTTCAGACGATGAATGCAAAAACAAAAACAAACTCATACCTGTGAAAGAAGATCTCTATGTATTTTCCGAATCGGCTGGAGTTGTCGTTCATGAGTGTCTTTGCGTTACCAAATGATTCTAAGAGAGGGTTTGCCTCAAGGATCTGTTAAAAAAATAAAATACTTCAAAGCTCTAAATTGTGTTTCTATTGGCTTTTTTATGATATATGATGTTCCTTAAGCTGAAAACAAGAGTAATAAGGAATACAATAAATGGCTCATTTTGACGATGATCAAAACTTCATCCAAGTCGAGATGAGACTCGCTCAATTGGAAACCAGAAATATGAGTGATTTGCAAACACTATGATAAAATCATCGTTAATCTCAAACTCCTACAAAAATATACATTTAAGTCCATCTGGAAAGCTTCACAATGAGTTGAACTGAGTTCCAAAGGTGATATGTGCATATTAACAAAATAAAGCAATAACATTTTATTACATATTTACCTTCTCTGTTACCAGAGTATTTTGTGCACGGTTAATAGCTGCTAAGTACTGCATAATTAACTTCGTTGACTCCGTTTTTCCAGATCCACTTTCCCCACTGTAGTTCGTAAATGAAAGACATTGTAAAATGATACCCATAGATATTTCCTATTTTCTACAGTACCAAATTATGTGTCCATGATTATACTTTACTAAGCCACTTCTTCTTTCATCCTTTCTGACCCCTCTACTCAGCACAACACTCCTCTCTTCTCCTCGAGGACAACAATATTTTCAATAGATACCAACAACATTAGTAAATGTGTTAAATGACAAATACCTGACAACCATGACTTGATTCTTATCTTCTTTCACTAGCTCAAAGAATGCATTTTCTGCCACAGCAAAAATATGCCTATAATATATACATCAAATTGATCAACTTAAGTATAACATATTGAATATAATATAGTTAACAATCATTGTGGCTAAAATGAACTAAACACTTTGGGCAAAATTTTCCTGGTTCTGCAATTGACTAGTAACTATAAAAAGCAAATATATGGAAAATTATTAAGCTAAACACTAAAATTTTTATTCAAAATGATAGAATATTTCACATACGGAGGAAGCTTGCCAATAAGTTGTCCTTGGTATTTTCTGACTGTTTCTAATCCATAAATCTCAAAGATTTTATATGGATTAACTGATACAAGGATATTGCCAATATATGTCTGGAAAATGACATAAGAAGGAGCACTGTAGTAACAGATATCCTGTAATTGTAAACTGACAACAACAGAAATCAGTCATTGTTAACATACAAAAAGAATGATTGTTGCTCATGAAAAAAGGTGACTGCGATTCACCACATGTTGGATACACACAGATTACACAATTGATAGAACTGAATCTATCTAGTATAACTTTGTTAATTGTTAATTCATAATGTAATGTTTAGTTTCCTACAAATATGACACAAGGGACATAGTTAAGAAAGATGATTGCTTGATACAAAAGTGTTGTCTAGTCTCTGAAGGTAGACATTACACATAATGCTTATAAACAGCCTATACTAATCTCCCAGAATGTAAACTTACATATATTATATCATAATTATATCTTCTCTTTAGATTCCACAGAAGGGATCCTTCATGAAGATCTCTGAAATTAAATAAAACCTTAATAGAACATTTGGGAAATGATATCATAGATTAGCTTATTGTGTTGATGAAAAATCTAAAGAACATTTACAAAAATTCTTGGAATTGCTCAATCTCATTACAGATTTTCAGCTACTTCCTAATACCTACATCAGGCAAAACTTTACAGCAAGTTTTTGTTGACAGTTGACAATTATTCTATAAACAAAAAGAGGATTACTGGGGAAAAAACTAAAAATTGTTCAATATTCCCCCCAAAGGCCACTATACTAGAAAAGTACCAGGTTCTATCTGTATCTGAAAACATTGCTGATGATGATGATGACAATAGTCATATGACCATTATCATCATCATCATCAGCATCACTACAATCATCATCATCATCATCATCGTCACCATCATCACTATCATCATTATCATTATATTTATTTTTTTTCTATCAAATGTTAAAAACTACAACTAACAACAACTACAATTATTTAATTCAACTGTGCCAATCATAGCGGAAAAAGACACAAGGTCATCGAGTTTCCACTATGATATTTATGATCATTATCAAAACCTTCACCATAATTATCATCACAATCATCATCATCATCATCAACAACATCATGAATGTCATCAACATCATCAACATGTTTACTTCCACATGCATTTCAGTCACATACCTCATTTTTACCATATCATCAAATCCATTCGAAATAGCTTGATCGGCTGGTTTGACTGATTGTGCAGGCAAAGTATAAGTCTGAAATAACGATAAGTTACAATTCAATCAGGTTTCCTTTATTTCATGAGTTGCCAATATTAGTTTCTCCTAAATAAAGTGTTCAATTAAAAACATTCAACAAATATTACAACATATTGATGAGCAATATTATCAAGACTTGCAAAAATCAAACAGATCTTTATTGGGAATAAATGACTTTTCAAAAGGCTAACATCAAACAAGGAAGAGGAAAAAAATCTTTGATAAAATACTGCCGAACTAACCAATCTCAATAAAACATGCTTCTGTACCACAGGTATTCCCTACCTTGTTTTCATTCCTGATTTTGACAAGTGCTCCTGCATTTTCGATAATTGTCCCAAGTACCAAATACCCACGGTTGGTACCATCATCGAACCAAGCCTTGGTACCCTATATAGAGAAATCAGAGAGCGATAAAGCTAGTTATGCTGTCACAGAACACAAAAAAACCAACAAACATATTTCCCGCCATTTTGCCTTGCTTACTGAGTTCTGAAACGAGTCTGACGCCGCGCAACGATGATACTGCGAGGAAGCATATACATTTCGCCGATTTCGCCCCGGGGATTTCAGCTTAGGATAGACCTTTTAGTGGGGGCTAAAAAGGAGGATTTTACAAGATAGGGAACTTATTAGGAAAACTCAACATGAACAAGCAAGACAGACATCTAATACATTTATGATTATAATGCCGTCTCAGTCGGAGTCAAGCAAAAAACTTATGATCATTGTCATCTGAAATCGAGTATAAGAGGCACCACGAAAATATTGTGATCAACAGAACAGAAGGGAGAAGCTTGTCTATAAATGATTCTTATTTGATTAACACATCCATATTAACGGCAAAGCCAATTAGAACATATCCCAAATGAAGAACGACATCCGAAATCGTTTGGAAATGGTGGCTGTTAGAGTGCTGTCATTTTTTTTCAGGGGTTCGGGAAAATCTGACACAAATGAAAAAATTTTCCTTGCCCCATTTGCTAAGTTTAATAATATTTGAAATCCCATTTTACAATATTAAAAAAATTCAATCCCCAATGATGTTGCTACTTGTGTCCTGCATCCACTTGCTTCTTTGTAGAGAAGGAACAAGCAGATGCATAACATGTATAGGACATAGCAGAGTAGGTTTGGAAGGAGAAAAAGATAAAATAAATAAAGCAAAAGATGTAAAAGATATGGCAGCCTGTTTACTCAATGACTCATATTCCATCATCCATATGATTTTTTGCAATTGTAAGGAGTTGTCTCAAATGGTAGAAAAAGGAGACTTTGGCATTGTGGTGATAAAAGATTTAATTGAGAAAAACCTTGCAGAAATGATTCCAATGCTTCATACAGAGGGCTGAGAAAACTTTTCGGCTTTATTGAGCAATTAATCTCGAATATGGATGAAGAACTCTACAGTGACAAAAGCGCAACCTGGATGCAAAAGAAAAAGAAACTGAATGAGATAAGGAATCAAAGAGACACTTCTTCCACCCCTGTAGCCAGTATTCAAAGTAATAGCTCCTTTAGTATCCTGCTGTTCTTTGAGACGGTCGAGAAGCTTTATGTCGCTCAGAAAAAAGAGAGTTGAAAAGAGTATTTACAATAAGGGATTTTCCTCACAGCAAAGAAATATGCTGTCACCTTCCCTTGCAATAACAAACAAACATAAAAAGTTTTATTGTTTGTTCACCATATATATTAAACATAAAAAGCCCCCAATTTTCTTTACATTAACTGAGGATGGAATAAGATAATCCCACAACGTCTTAATTATGGTACTGTTGCAGTAATGACAGTGTCACAATATGAAGCTGGAATTGTCATTAAAAAATCAGAAGAAATGCTGAGTCTTTTTGTTATCGATCTAACTTTATAATGTTCCTCGTCGTGGTCATCATCCATAAGCAAGTAGTTAATAAACTGAGCTAAAACCCAAAGTTCCCAAAGTACATTTCCGATGTGCTGTTTGTTTTACCTAATAGTATGAGAGACTTGCGATAGATATTAGGAGGAGGAGGTGTTCAAAATATTGAACATAGAGCTAGGTTCTTCCACTAATTTGTCTTTCCAACATCACAAGAAAGACTAGGCTTTTTGTTTAAATCACAACAGTGAAATCACCAAATATCATCGTTGGTACGTGTTACATTGGTAAATATTAAGCAGTTTTAGGGTGATCCTCCCTCAGTAAAAGAGATTTTCAACACACTCTTCATTGCAAAATCTTCAAAGAGCTCATGCCCTGCAATTGTGAGAATTGAACGCACAGTAAGGAACCATTCCCTGTTGCCATGCCAGCCTTCTAATTTATTAAAATCACATGTTTTGTTTTTCACTTTTGTTGCAAAGAAAGCGTTCATCGGTCCACAACTTGCTTTTATTGTGTCAATATTTCTTAGTGAAAGAAAGTTCAGTAGATGTCATAGGAACAGATTCCGTTTTCCGCTTCATTGCTACTCCGACACAAAGCTCGTATTATTCCATTTGAATCTAATATTTGTGGGAAAACTTTTCAAGCGCATTTAGGTAATCAAACATTCAAAAGAGAGAGTTCTATTGCATAATTGTATAGGTGTCTATGAATTTTTTATCGCTTTTTATAAATGTACCGGTATTGGAACCATTGAAAAATGGTATGGCTATATAAAACAAATAAAACCGGGTGAAATTTCAAGCATTACGCAGGTTAAAATGGGTAAACAAGAAGAGAACTACCTAATAGATACGTAGGCTCGACATTTACTCGTTTGCTACCACCAGTTAATATTTTTAGCAGGTTTTTGCACCTGGACTTTTGGTTTGATACGTTTCTGGCTATGTTCACTATAAAAAGATAAGTTCAATGAAGTAAATGAGAATTTAGTGATGGGGAGAATAAATATTGATCGATAGCTTACAAGAAGAAGTCAATTCTAATTTCGCTCACAAACTGTAACTTATTTTGAGAAATTTTTACATAAACATAGGCATATGTAAGAAGCATTACTTTCAGTCAGTCAAATAATATAGCTTTGCACCAAAATATGATTTGCAGTCGCAGTCATATGCGATACATTCATGAATTTCAGAGCAATCGTAAAAAGTAAAGAATATGAAGAGGAGAGATCTAGCCTTTAGGTTACTCACAAGATCCATGTTTGTTATGGCTTATACTTCTGCCGGGTGTTCATCTTCTAATTTGGCGATCTTTGCTTTTAACAGTTTTTGTGCTTAAATCTCTTAAATGGCATCACTGATTACAACGTCCAAGTTTTTAGACTTCATTCGTTTCCAAACTATTCCTTTCCTGCGTGAAGAAAAAACAAATCCGTTGAATAGATCTCAGCTGCTTTCAAGAACGAATGGAACAGACCCCAAATGCTCTATTTGCAGAAATGTGGTATTCAACATGCAAGTTTTATGAAACTTAATAGGCAAAGAACAACCAATAAGTCAAGCCACCGGTTATCCTATTTGCATTTATCATGTTCAGTAATCCAGCGGTTAGGCTCTCTCTTGAATGAATATTTATGCCAAAGACAATAGTTACCTGTAAGCAGCAACTAAAATGTATTAATCTCTATTGCAATGCGCGATGACTTCCTTTCTTTATGCAATTTATTGTCTCCATTAATTTTTAGTAACTTTATATCTTGGAGATTATGGTCAAAAATTCCCAATTGAGTTGTTTCTTTTGATAAAACCAGATTGAACAAGAAGTTGTACGTACCTCTAACAGCAAATATGAATTTCAATGCGAAAGAAGTTGATCAACATTACGTGATATTCATTTCTTGGATGCTTTTGTCTGAAGAAAACAAAAGAGAATAGAAGAAAGGTCCTTTTAATGTTTCGGCAAAAAATGGTCAGTTGGAGGAACATAACTATGGAATTGGTTCTCATTGCGTAGGAGGGCTGCCTATGACAACAGGTCCAACTATCCTAAGTTATTCAAAATACCTTTGCATCATAACTCTCTGAAAATACCTCAACTATCTGAAAATCATTTGGTTGCATTAGCAACTAGTTACAGTTTTGGAAAGTAAGATTAAAAGACATTGAAGATGGTACACACACAATGCAATTAAACATGGAGAATTAGCCAACATACAACATAGTATGTACATCTGACTACCTATCATGGCGTACAACACTCTATTCTATTTGCTTTTGCTGCCAAATTTAGAAGACTTAAGAAATGTCGCTGAAGTGCGACAATCTCATTCAATGAAAGGAACCTCTTATCTCTGTATGATTTTATCGTGTTCACATAATATTTTGCAATCACATATGTGAAATGATATGTGATGCCAAACTTAAAGTATAAATATTGGTTTTCATGCTGTTGCTGATGCGTTGAAAAGAAAAGCAAGTGCTCCCTGTGGAATTCCCTCGTTCAGAAGTCTATGGGAGAAAAGCGCCCCCCCCCCCCCATAACTCAAAGTCCTTTCCAAGTTTCACTGTTGTTGCTGTTGTTCTGGATATGCGCAAATGTCGAAACAGGATACCGATACTGTGTTATGTCATACCGCAAAGCAGAGATGGAAAGCGATAGAAGTTCAAGTGTTGGTGTTAAGGACCTCAGAGAAAAGCTGAATGCATCATCAAGAAGAAGCAAAGGGATAAATAAAGGTAGCAGGAGGTACATTGACAGTAGTGATGATGATTTGTCGGAGAGTGAGCCATCAACAACGAAGCGGATACACAGTGGCCTACGCGCAGAGCATCGTCGTCTTGACAAGGGAGAGAGCGATGACGAGCTTATAAGTGAGAAGAAGCAAATAATGTCAGGAATAGAACAACATGAATTTTTTAGAGAAGATGAAATTCAAGAAATAGAGCAGAATATTAATGAAGTTGTGCAGAAGGCCGAAGAGGGATGCTTTAAATCACGCACTGTTGACAGAGCTCCATTACGCGTGAAGTACTTCTTTGGAGAGGGTTACACATATGGAAAACAAATGTCTGAAAGAGGTCCTGGTCAAGAAAAGCTTTTTCCAAGAGGGGAAATTGACGATATCCCACAGTGGGTTAGAAAATTGGTAATAAAACCTTTGGTAAAAGCTGGAATAGTGAAAAGGGACTTTGTTGACAGTGTTGTCATTAATGACTACCAGCGAGGGGGTTGCATTGTATCACATGTTGACCCTCTTCATATCTTTGAGCGACCAATCATCTCAGTGTCCTTCTTTAGCAGTTCAGCTTTGTCATTCGGCTGTAAATTCTCATTTAATCCAATACGAACTACAAAGCCGATTGTTTCAGTTCCACTACACATTGGCTGTGTCACTCTGTTAAGGTAGGCACAAACATTATTTGTAAAGTCCTTTAATGTAATTCGAGAGTAGTAAAATTATTTCCAAAGGCATTTTTATAAAGTTTAAGCAATCCAAATGACAATTTATATTACAACTTGCCTTAAGCTGAACTGGATAATTTCAATTATTTCATAATCCATTCCTGTATTTATGATCAATGATTCACAATTTTTTGATATCTACAGTGGTTA
Source organism: Mastigias papua (assembly GCA_964019165.1). Lineage (NCBI taxonomy): Eukaryota > Metazoa > Cnidaria > Scyphozoa > Rhizostomeae > Mastigiidae > Mastigias > Mastigias papua. Next base: position 394,636 of record OZ025275.1, read on the forward strand.
TGCAGCTGATAATGTTACACATTGCATCCGGCCACAAGATGTAGTGCAAAGAAGAGCAGTTATAATACTAAGACGGTTGGTATGAATTGTTGTTTTCAGGAAAAATTATCACTTCTGCATTACCTGAATTAAATAGATTCCTGCCCAACTGGGGGTGCAGTTATCCCCTTCCTCCTTTGTTTATAATTGTTATCATATACTTATTAATTTGATTCTGCACAAAAATTTGCAGTTACTTTGTCAGGTTGAGATTCAGGAATACAATAGGACATAGAATATCTAATGCTTCATCTGTCATGAATATACTTAAATTATATGCTGTTTACTTTTGGAATATTCCTGCTTTTAAATCCCAAATAGATGGAGGGTTGGAATTGCAGGGGGTTGGAAATTTCTTACAAGCTTTATAAATGGGGTGGTTGGAATAACTGGGGTGGGTGGAAAATGTTTCTAATGATTATAACTATGGATCAGCTTCACAACTTATTTCAACTGTAAACAATGTGGAAAATACAGTTTTATCATGTTACTTGCTACTCAAGCAAATTACAGACATAGTAATAAATGCGGGGTCTGAAATAAGGATGTCCTGGGTGGATTTTTTCAAAACAGTAATAAGCAGGGGAGACATTTATTCAGGATTCAAGAGTAAGTGTCCAGTATAGTGCAACAAACTACAATGCAACATATATATATATATATATATATATATATATATATATATATATATATATATATATATATATATATATATATTTCAATTGCTGCTACAATCATCTTCAGTTGCAAGTGATATGTTTAATCTAAGTCTGTTTCTAATATATGCATGAAAACAGTTGCAATTACATGACAAATTTCATCATCTTCAACCGGGCTGGAAATCCCAGCCTGCCTAGCTGAAGGAGGGCTGAAATTCCAGCCCGGGCTTGAATTTTCTTGTGTAATTGCAAACTTAGTTTTTAAAAGAGATGACTGGAGAAGGGGGCTGAGTTTTCAACCTGGGTAGCCAGTCTGAGATTCCAGTGTGGGCTGAAAACTCTCATTTGATCAGCCCCTTAGGCCTTTTTAATAGCTAGTTCACTGTAAACACACTTTAAATATTAGATAGCTCAATGCAAAAAAATTTTGTAGACATTTTGGCATTAGCCTTCCTCAGAAATTGATTAGCCTGATACATAGCTCATTGAGTCATATAAATATATAAATATATATATATATATATATTTATATATATCGTCATTATACTGAAATCTTTTTTGTCTGACACTGATCAGAGTTTGAAACGTCGGATCACAACCGAAAGGTGAATCCAAATATATAGCCAGATGTGGGTGCACATATGAGGAATAATGCATCTATTAGGCCCTACTATTAGCCAATTAGCACCTATTCACCACTGTTTACTTGAAGAGTCCAAGTGAGAAAATGAACTCTTTTTGTTTAGACAAGACTGGGTTTTTGAGTCTTAATGTAAACTGATTCCAAAACACTTAAAAATGAAAGGATGATCTTGCTTGCCCAATGATCCAAAATACCAGCATCTGGCTATATATGTCGGTTCACCTTTTGGTCATTATCAGCGTTTCATACTCCAACAAGTGTCAGACAAAAAAGCTTTCAGTATGCTAAAAGAATGTTCCTGTTTTTTCATGCTGTAATGAAGTTCTCTAGTACCAACAGACTTTTCACACACACACACACACACACACACACACACACACACACACACACACACACACACACACACACACACACACACACACACACACACACACACACACACACACACACACACACACACATACACATACACACATACACATATATATATATATATATTTCTCCTGATTTTTCTTAGCATAATACCACCATTCTGTTTGCACTGAAAAAGGTGAAATTCTGATTACAGGCCTTTCAATGAGTAAATTAGATAATTAGATGTGCACTGCCAATCGCATGTGTGGGATCGTTTGTGTGTGCTGAAGAGTCACTTATGAGAGCTTTCCTTAGTACCTGGATGAATATTTTTCATAAATCTGGCGCAAGTGACAAATCAAGTGCATGAACTGAGCTGGGCATGTGCCTGCGCGGTTGTGCGCATCTTATTGAAAGGCCTATGGCTACTCCTGCGCTACTGATTGCGTGCGTGTGTGTGTGTGTGTGTGTGTGTGTGTGTGTGTGTGTGTGTGTGTGCTGTGTGCTGTGTACTATGTGTGTTTTGTTTTTTGAATTAGGGTACTTAAGCAGCTCTACTTTAATTAAGACCTATCCTTTTTTGATTTGTAGTTTTGATACATTGATTTTTGTAATTTAACAACACTTATTTTAAGGGTAAAACAAGATGCACCACGTCTCTCCTACACTCCAGAACCACAAAGGTATAATAAACCTTATGTACAAAAGGAAAACAGAGGACTGAAGCAAAGAAAAAGAAGTAGAATGCCATACTTTGAGCATGATGATAGAGGAGAAAGCAGTGAGGAAGATGTGAAAGCTAAAAGAAGTCGTAGATGAATAGGACATCATCAATGATAATGTATTCATAATGTTAGATGTTTTTGATCTGTCTTGTGTAATAAATGAGTTTTAAAGGCAGTGCCTCAATGTAAATATTGAAATGGTTTGCATTTGCTATCATATAGTCATTTCAATTTATTTTACTGCAAGTTATTGGTGCTATGGGCATCAATCAATGCTAAAGGATTCTGTTTTATGAATGAGTAAGTTAAAGATGAACAAACTATTTGGAGATATTGATGATGTTGGTCTTGAGAAAATTTTGGGAAGACAAAAGTGCATTTAATTTGGCCCTCATAGCATCATGTGTAGTAAGAATTTATGTCTGAAAGTGTGGATTTTGATAAACAAACTTAGAAAATCACCATTGAAAATGTTGGAAAGTAGGTAAAGCAGTTAATCATTAGATAATGTATGTAGGCTAGATAAAATTTTTTCAGAAACTAAATGGGATAACTTTATTTCTCAGATGAATGTGAAACAAGGTCTTGTATTTCTTGTAGTTCAGCTTGCAGAAACAAAGCACATCTGGAAACCACTGTCTGGTTTGTAGCAATGTACAAAAAAGAAATCACTTGCAAATATATTTAAAGCTATCTCTTTTAAAGGCAACAATTTTATATTGAGTATTCACACATCAGTCACTCATAAGGAACCATCAATGAAATGTGTCCATAGAAACTCTTCACAGGTCGGAGAATACATTCTAGTGGTACTTTCTGTGTCTTGCATGCTCTGTTGAATTGAAAAAAAACCATCAAAATATGTCTGAATCATGTTTGTATATACAAATTACTAATAGCATTGGCTCAACAAAACAGTAGTGAATTTCAGAAACTTAGAGTAAAAAAACATGAAGTACAGATGCAACTTTAGAAGGAAGTTGAAAGTAATTATCCAGCTAGGCATCTCTAAAATAATGGTACATGGGGAAATATGCATTAAAGACCATCTGAATATGCATCTGGGGTTCAGCTACAAATTATTGCGAATATTTAACTAGTCTTATCATTCACCTTAAGTGACCCACACTGAGGAGTAATTATGGCAGTTTTCGACGAGATCTCACGCGTGCAAATGGGCTGCAATGCGTGAACGCGTGCAATTATTGCATAGGTACGGGCTGGGAGGCATGCGTGCATATACCACGGCAGTGAGCGTGCACACCCACCTACTTCTCTGCGTGCAGATGATTTCTGGAAGTGAAAAATCTCGAGAGTGTGGCTGCCATGTTCCTCAGTATGGCTTAAGTCTATATATTTTCGTAGATTTTCATGATCTGTAATAATTAAATAGCACCCGATGGTATGAACGTTCGAGAGCACTTGACCTCTCGTTCATGGAGCCATCTTGTGCAGCAGATAGACCTAGCTAGCTAGACATATAATGCTGTGTAACACTGTGTAGATTACTGACGCTTTTCTACTAATATGAGAATCCGGCCTTGCCTCTGGGTGTCTGGTGTCAAATCATGAAAATAGAGTAAACATCACTTTGAAAATAGTAAATCACAATGCATCATAAGCCATAATTTTTAACAAGACTCAGCTGAAATATAAATGGTCTAAATGCTCAAGGAACTAACGTACTTTTCAAATGTGGATACTCAAGAGCGTAATTCACAACCACACAAAACCCCACTATATGCCAGAAAGGTGTCATTCGTGCATTCTTGCATAGGACATATTTGGCCCGATATCTGCTAAGTGCTCTACCAATTGTATCAACAGCATTTGTCAATGATCCATTCTTGGCAATGTAAGAGCCAACATTTCTCAGTGAACTATCTCCAAACGACGCCATTTTGTACGAAGGTCTGCGAGGAGAAGTCTGGTAGGAAGAGCCTCTTCCCATGGTGCATTTCGCAAAGTTGAAAATAGTCGCATTTGCGGATCAAGATGGAGGACATATTGCACTTCGTTGTTTGCATCATTGCAGTAATTCAGTCCGTTCTTGCTATAATCATGATATCATGCTTAATATTTAGGTTGAAAAAAGCAAATCGAGTCTGTGTGCTAGTCATAGGTGACATTGGGCGAAGTCCAAGGATGCAGAACCATGCTCTTTCTCTTGCAAAATCTGGTCATACTGTTGATCTTGTGGGATTACCTGGTACTTATATTGCCTTCAGGATTTTCAGTTTGAGTTGTAATGAAGTCGTTGAAATGATTTGCCTTTTTATATCCTTGAAATACATACCAACTTATTTTTTTTCTGCATAAGGCTCAAATCCCATCACAGAGATTTTAACAACTCCAAACATCGAAGTTCACACCTTGAAAATTTTCCCTACAGGAATGAAAGGTTTGTCAGATTTGTTTCCCTATAGCCTTGGCTGCAATAGTAATTGTCACTTTGGGTGTCTTCCCAAACGAAGTTTTTATTGTATTATGTACATAATGGAGATTTGTAACTTTCATGCATAAAAGTGACAGAAGAAGTTATGACCATGATTCAACAATATGATCTTACAACACTCTTTCCACTTTTCAGGTGTTCCACACAAGGCTGCATTGTTCCTGAAAGCACTGCTTCAATCAATTTATTTGCTGTTCTTTCTCACTCTGAAATTACAAAAGTTCAGCCATATTTTGGTGCAGGTATTTTTCATTCTGTCAATTTTCTTGTAAGGATATTTTTTGCAATTAGAATTTTATTGTAAGTTGTTAATGATTTATATGTTTATATACCTAATAAATTTACTTATGTATTTTTGTTATTGAGGGCCCCTTGAAAACTGGCATTGCTGAAGGGCTACCCTCCTTAAATATTTAACGTGAAATGAAATCCAGTTTTGATTTCTGAGACTATCCATAAATTCCCAAGCATTTGACAAACAGTGTTTTTATTAGGTATGCCTTTTCTTTTTGCCACTTGGTTTATTATTTTTCATATTTTATTTACTAGCTTTATCAGTTGCAACCTTGTTAGTAAATTTTTTGATTTTATGTGCATTTAATTGACATTGCCTAATAAAGATTTCGGTTTGTTTAATCTTTGTTTTTTAAGAGCTTAAGGTTATGAAACTTTATCTCTCCATTTTAGAATCCCCCAACTATTCCTACATTTGCTGTAGCTTGGTTTGTTTGTGGTATAAAAGGGAGCTCTTTTGTGATTGATTGGCACAACTATGGGTACTCAGTACTTTCACTTAATTTCAAAAGCAGAGCCAATCCAATTGTCTCATATGCAAAATGGTACTTAGTTTCTATGCATTCTTTCTCTAATTACACAACTAGAAGAAGGATTTCATGATTGATGAGTTAATATGGCAGGGTTTTGAAGGGATTCATGCTACAAACAGAAAGAGCACAAGCAAATCTTTAAAATCTATGGGAGTGGTAATTGTTTTCATCAAGGACAGCAGCAATGTAGACCATTTTGATGTCAATTTCTTTTCTGTATTTTGACAACCTGTTTAACTGTTCAGTGTTATTCTAAATGAGTACTCATCAACACCACTCTAATATGCCTAGCTTTTCATTTAGTTTGTAATATTTTTCAGGTTTGAAGGATATTTTGGAACAAAATCTCATGCAAACTTTTGTGTTACAAAAGCAATGCAAACTGATTTAAAGAAACAATGGGATATCAAGTAAGTCATAATTCCCTGAAAGATTTTTGTCATACTTATTTGAAGATAATGCTTCTTTGTCCAATTATTCTGTTGAAAACTTCTCAAAGTTTTCCAACATACAGTTTATTATGCTGCAATGTTTGTGCCATGTTGTTGTATTATATTCTCCCTTTGCAGTGCTATGGTTCTATATGACAGACCAGTTTCAAGATATAAAGCAGCATCAATTAATGAGAAACACCAGGTATGCATTCTTCACTTTTATTATTATCAGTTATATTTGTATATGACTATATGTATATAAATACACAGTTATATACATATATAACTGGTAGTAATATATACAGTAGTACACACACAAATGCACACACACACACACGTGCACACACACACTAAACAACTATTTTCATTGTGTTACCCCTGGGTGTATATAAATGAATATATATATATATATATATATATATATATATATATATATATATATATATATATATATATATATATATATATATATATATATATATATATATATATATATATATATCTGCAAGCTACTGAGTTCATATGTAGAGCTGCTTGAAAAAGGCGAAAGCTGAAAGTAACCTTAAAGATGCTAAAATCAGGAGAATTAAGACAAGCCACTGTGGTCTAGTGGTTAAGACGCTTGCCCGGAAAGCAAGAGATTCGTGGTTCGATTCCCGGTGGTGGCAAGTTTTAATTTTCTCCTGATTTTTCTGAGGATAATAATGTTTCTGTCTGCACTGAAAAAGGAGAAATCCTGGTTACTAGCAAGCTACTGAGTTCATATATATAAATATATATATATATATATATATATATATATATATATATATATATATATATATATATATATATATATATATATATATATATATATATATATATATATATTTATATATATATATATATAGGAGAAACCAAAGAAATGACTCTGATTCCGTGATAACCAGTTTTTCTTGCGACTAGTTTCACCCGTTCAAGCGGGTTCGTCAGGCTACAATGATTGTAGCCTGACGAACCCGCTTGAACGGGTGAAACTAGTCGCAAGAAAAACTGGTTATCACGGAATCAGAGTCATTTCTTTGGTTTCTCCTATCTCTAACTGTGCACAGATTAAACCCCTAGTTTTTACATATATATATATATATATATATATATATATATATATATATATATATATATATATATATATATATATATATATATATATATATATATATATATATATATATATATATATATATATATATATATATGTAGTGGCCTCATTTCATCATTCATTCTCAACTGACCTTTTCCATTTGTGCCATGTCATCCACTGTCACCTCATATCTCGGCATCATCCTTGCATCATCCTTGTCGTCACTTCACACGGGTTATTCCTTTGCTTTTGTTTATCGTATCTCTCCACTTTTTGATTACTCAACCCACTATCTTCTTTTTAAATCCATTTGGTAATTCGTGTGTAATGTTTCATCAGCAATATTTGCGCATATAAGAACGTAATTTATGTTGTGTAAAGAATCAGCTGATCAGTTCGTTAACTCAGCATCGTCTATCTCTGGCTCCGTGTTCTCTGCACGTTAAATAAGACTTTCAACTCCAATCAACTACGAAGATCGGCTGGTTACCAAAGCAGCATCTCAAATCACCACATCGCCTAAACAAATCAGCCTAGGACCAGTTGATCGTGAGCACATCACACAGAATTAGGTTTATAATATGAACTGGCTACACTGAGTCTCTGTGCAGGAAGTCTTTTGATGAGAAGCACATGCAGTTATTGACAAATTTGTCTCTGTCTAAAATTTAGTTGTTCTATCTTTATAAGCCCACATCTGAATCATGAATAATATAAATTCTCCTTTAAATATGACTTTGAAGTTGGTGTAGGAAATTCCACAAGTGATAATTGCTTTGTATGACCTGGTGATTTACCTGTTCTCTGCTGCATTTGTTTTTCAGCTGTTTTTGAAATTATCAAGTGAATATGAGCAATTTTTAGACAAAAAGAGGTACGTCTTATCTTTATGATTTCTCTCAGCGCTTTGTGCTCTCATTCTTTATCACGCAAATTAATGGGGAGAAAATTAGTGATTACAAATTTAACGATGTTTTTTTATAAAAGCGTACTTTACCACATACATTAACACAGATTCTCAAAAACAGATTGACTAAAGTCATAAAATTATGGAGGATTTTGAGAAACGAATATTTCACTTGAGGCATATTTCGATGGTAAGGAATATTTGCTCACCTGAAGTTCACAATTTTTTATCAGTGGTGGTGTTCTGATTTCGACATTTCCCTTCCTTCATTTCCAATAGAAGGGATAAATATTGTCATGATAATCAATTATAAGATTTTGCATAAACCAAGTTTGTACTCTTCCTCTGAGATAGTGATGAGCTTTAGGGGAGAAGTTTATGTCGGTAGATCATTTACATGTGGAACTTTAAAGAAGAACCAAGATAAATTGGATTAGATTAGCGAGGGTAGAAAATTAACATATTACTTTCTTACCAGCATTAATTGTTTGTAGTTAGTTATATAGTTTTTACTGATCTCATTATTCTTATCCATATATACTCTCAAGCTCTATCATGTCTTCAGTTTATATCTTTTGCTTTTAATTTGCTGTTTATTTCTAACAGGAATTGCTTTATAGCACTTCGTATTGAAAGTACGAAAATTTTCATGATTTCCATTTTAGTGAAAGCTCTTACTTGGAAAAGACAGCATTTACAACCAGAGAAAAAGGAGACGATGCACTCTTGAGAGATGATAGACCATTTTTATTGATAAGTAGTACAAGCTGGACAGGTGAATTATCATTTTGATCAAATTTATCAGCTTTTCAAGAGTCCTACTACATTGAACAAAAGAGAAAATTATAGGATGGCATTTTAAGTTTTCTATAAATTAAAGGTAAAGTGTCTCTATTTTTCAACTGCATTGGAAGTAGCATGCAAACGTGTGATTAAGCTGAATCTGTAATTTTGTAGAAGATGAAGACTTTGGCATATTATTGTCTGCATTAAATGGTAAGTATATAGAATACCAAGTTGTTATAATTAACGCTGTGTTGAATTTGTTAACATTAGTTGGAAACAGAAGATTTAGTAGCAGAGTTCAACGAAATGTTTTGTAGTTGACACTACAGTTGAGCAATATTTACTCAAAAATGTCACTTGTGCGAAACGGTTTAACATGGCATTCTTACCTACCCCTCTTTCTGTTTTTGAATCTCTTTAAATCAAGGCAAGAAAGTTGCAATTAAAGAGAAAGAGAGAAAGAGAGAAAGAGAAAGAGAGAAAGAGAAAGAGAGAAAGAGAAAGAGAGAAAACACAGAAAGAGTTTACGTTCAACTTTTAATTTTTCTAATTTGTTAACTGGTTGCTGGCATTGATATTCTATTCAAAAATAATTCCATTTATGCTCACTTCTCTCGTTTTAATTGTTCATTTCATATAATTTTGCTTCTTGTTTTAGAATATGACAGTTTGAAAAGCTCAGATGATTCGCTTCCGAAAATAATTTGTGTCATAACAGGTGATGATGTAAAATAAGTCCTTGGGTGGTTTATCCACAATTGGGTTAGGGTTAAATCTTTTTGCTTTCAACTTTAATTTCTTGCTTAGAGAATAGCACACCTTGTAAGAGGCGTTATTTACCCTTGTGCTATCCAAGAGCTGTCAGTCTATTATGTTGTGAAATTCAAGTTAGAATATCTCACACTTTTACTGCTGACTCAACCATATTGTAATATGTTGTGAAATTCAAGTTAGACCATCTCACACTTTGATTGCTGACTCAGTCATTGTTTGCAGCTTTTGTTTGATGATATTTGTCAATGTGTTCTTTATTTTGCTTCAAAATTTCACGCTAGAATATCTTTACCTCTTATTTGTTGAATCAATGACAGAGTGATTTTATTTTTGCTCCAGGAAAGGGACCATTAAAAAGCTATTACTTAGATGAGATAGATAGAATGGATTTTAAGAATGTTCGGATCATAACTCCTTGGCTATCTACAGAAGATTATCAAATAATGATTGGTATTTTCTGACCTTTTTATATTTTGTCCTAATGTCAATTTTCTAAAGTTTAGGAATTGACTTTTATTTTGTATTTATTGACAGCTGATCAGACCAAGAACTTAAATGATTAATTCATGCCCAAACCATTCATTCTTTCATTTATTCATTCATTCGAACAATTATTTTAATCCTTTATTTGTTGACATTCTCTGTTGAGTTGAGCAATTTTGCATACGTAATGGCTATGAAAAATTCAACTCAATCTTTTCGTTAGGCTCAGCTGATTTGGGAGTCTGCCTTCATACATCATCATCTGGTCTTGACCTTCCCATGAAAGTAATCCCACACTATATTACGATTTTAATGCTGCATTTTTAAGTCATCATTTTTCATTTTGTAAAATACTGCATAACATACTGTCATCCATTTTCCTCTGTGCCTGCTATTTTGAACTTATTTTGAACAAAAATTATGCATTACTGAGTCTTAATGCAAGAAGGTATCATTACATTAAGTAAAATTTTTATTCTATGCTGTCAGTTAAGAAATTAATTGATTAATGTCCACCAATGTTTTCACTATTTCCTGATAATATTTTTCAAGCAATTTTCTGATCAACCCACAGTTGTAGTCATCGTCATATGACCTAGTTTCATTGCAGCAGATTCATTATTCTTCTCTCCCACAGGTCGTTGACATGTTTAGTTGTGACGTTCCTGTTTGTGCAGTCGGATTCCAATGGTTTGTATTTTATTTCATTCATTTATTAATAAGATATACGTGTTGCCGCATGTATGACCTAGCAAAAACCTGAACTTTGACTTGAATCAAATGCTATACTTTCATGTGAACCAATTCACATTTCTTATCCTTTTGAATTTAGAACTGACGCATTAAAATAATGCATTCCTTTCTTTTTATATCATTTGACCAGATTTTGTAACTCTTTATTGATAAATTGTAATTGTTCATGGAAAATAAAGGAAAGATATTGATTTGTCGTTTCATTTCATTTTTGAGTTTTGTTCAGTTTTGAGTTTTGAGAGTTCTGAAGCACGTGGTTGCTAACAAATAAGTTCAATATGCTTTGAATAATGATATAACAATCTCATTTTAGAATTATCTCCATATAATTTGTTCGCATCAAAGTTTTTACTTCTTAACAACTCATCAAACCGTCAAGGTCAGGCCCGATCTTATCTCTGAAATATTATGGAATACTTATATCTTTGTGCGCTAAGTTACATTTTCACGTGTTTAGATAGTACGCTTTTCATTTGCTATGTGGTTATTTTTCCTACCAGCTTGGAGGAGCTTGTTGTAGACGATGTAAATGGGAGAGTGTTTTACTCATCTTCAGAATTATCTCAGCAATTGCAGGTAACGATAAAACATCAAATTCTTATTGTCCCAAACCTTATTTAATATCTCTGAGATTTATCGAATATAATTGTTCTGTTTGATAGGAACTTTAGTGATATGGACTTTAGCGATTTTTGTTCATTTTATTTGGATTTTGGACCTCTTTTCCATGCGTGTTAGTGTGGGAAAGCGAGGCCATACTCCGTGTGGGGAAAATAGAAGGCATAGACTTTGAGAAAAGCCCATGAAATTGTGACGTAAACAAACGATACGACATGTTAAACTTAGAGTAATCTTCTGATCATTCACGGACGGTCAGGAAATGAGAGCAAAACATGACAATCTTTGCTGCAATGATTCTTACAAGGAATTTCGATTTGTCTGTTAGTGCCGAGATAAGATTTCCTTCTAACATAGTGAATTAAACACAGAAATCATATGATCTATGCATTAAAGCGTTTATTGCTAACATTCATTAACAATTTGTGTTAGTTTGATACAATGAAAACCCATATGTGAATTAAACTCATGAATTCATACTTTTATTTTGTGTTTTATTTAGCATTTTTTCATGTAAAGGTTTTATTACGTGGCTTTCCAAATGAGAACGACACACTTGCACGTTACAAAGAAAACCTCAAAGTCTTTCAAAATTCAAAATGGGACATTCAATGGGACGCCATTGCAAAACCTGTTTTTCAAAAATGAGGGTTTTTACCATCATTTTGCACTGGGAAGAGTTTCATTTAAAATTTTTATCGATTTTGCAGAAGGATTTTGCTGTTATGGTTGTAGCTTTTTAAATGTAAACGATTTAGTCATGTAGATATTGGTTCAAGATGAGTAATCTTGTATGAATGTGTCTGCGAAGGAGAAAATAGTTCGATCGATTTTCGAAAATTCGTAAGTCTTGGTAGATAAAATTTCCCTGTGAAATAAAAGATGGTCGCACACAAAAACCAAATTGAGCGAAAGGGTATTCATTGAAGATATGTTTCATGTTACTTAAAACTAGAGAAATGTATCGTATGAAGATAAATTAATAAGCTTACTTTTTGCATCTCATAGTTATATATCCATACTGAGTTTCACCAAATGCCATCTTACCGTGATATTATCTTTTGGTTAAAATTTATATGTTTCATGAATATGGTTAATATCACAAAGAAATAAAAGGATTAAATCAATTATTTTGATGACGCAAATATAACGTATAGTAACTACGATTCATTGATATTTTTTGCTAACTCAAGCACGAAATTAATTTTTGACAGTAAATTAATGTTCCCAGATGCAATTCTTGTCGATCTCTGCTGCGGATGCCTTTAGGCTTCCACTCTGATCACCTCGTAAATACATTCCATTCTTCACAGCCTTCAGGTACATATGCTTTGTGTCTTTCAAGATAATGGCAAAATTATCGCCGTCGCTGTCGCTTGATGCCACGACATTATTTCCATCATCTAATGCAAAAAACTTGCCATTCTTAGCTTTAATTTTGTAGTAGTTGTCCTCAAAAATCAAGCTTAATACATCATAGTTGCCTCGATTGCATTCCACTTTATTGCCTCGCATTCCAATGTAACCAAATTCACCACGCAATACAAGCAAAGGACGATTGACGATTCCAAGGAAGAATTTCTCTTTATCACTAACAGCATCAGCAGAGGAGACAAGTGCACCGGTAAATTTTGGTGACAAATATTTTCCATTGCTTCCTTTCAAGGCAATCTTGTTATCAATCCACTCCAAGTCGAACTCTGCCTCGCTTTTCACTTCAGAAGCTGTGGCTGTGATGGCGCCTTTCGATCCCATAATCCAATATTTGTTCGTATTTGTTTTGAATGCGACTTTATTGTTGGCTGTGTATTCCATCTGGAATATTTCCGTGTCTTCTGCTTCCAATTGATTTGCAGACACATCCACGCCTGTATGCAAATAATGAAAGGTCTTCAAATATTATTCACATTAAAAATTTTATGAACTCTTGTATCTACAGATTATCGACCTTGCAAGAGCAGTCTTTTAGCATTTCAGCCTCCTCCTTCCTTTCACTGATAATGTGAACGATCCTCACAGCACATGTCACTCTGGTTTTATCATTATCACATTAATCGTCAATGTTTGTTTTCATTATCAAAAACCGTAGTAATATTAGCTATTATTACTAAGGCTTGCTACAAAAATATTATAAAAACAAAATGACGTCAGTATGACCAATATCTTCATTGGCAATAACAATTGTCCAACCTTTGGGTTTGACTTGAAACAAATACTTTTTGCAACAGAGAAAATTTGCAATCCTATTAAATATAAATGCACACTAGTTAAAGCGAGGGCATTCCCCTTATTTCCCATTTTTGATTAAAGGATATATGACAGCAACTTGTTTCTTTTTGTTTCTCGAGACTGGGTGGAGTAAAATGTTTTGGACTACATGAGATGGGGATTCCTGAGCTCAAGGCATCTAATAAATTTCTTTTGGTCTACTTTATTTGATTGGAGCAAAATGATATGGACGACTTGAGAAGGGGAGTCATGAAATGTTTCGTTTAAACTGTATGACGTATCAACCGAATTAGTTGAAATTATGATTAGAAATCTAACCGGCCGTCGATCACAGTTTAATTATAAATGCATTGAATAACTGCACCATTCCTTAGATTAGGCTGGTCAAACGTAATCGGGATATATCTACTTGATAAACTCATCAGATATGATTTGATCACCGTTATTGCTAATTTACATGAGAATTTACCCTCACCGGAATACAAGGAAGTTATTTAAACTGTTTGATGGAACTAATGCTACCACCACAAAGACAACATGAATGATATCATTTGATTGAGAATCAACATAACATGAATTATTAGGTGTTTTCCTATTATGATATTGTGACTTCATGCCAAACTCTATTTGAAATAAACCGGTCATAATGCTACAACAATAAGCTTCCATGTTGGCAGGTGTGAGAAAATGGGACAACGATGCAAACCATAAACAAGAGTCACGGTAGAAACCAACTTCAGTTCTATGACATAAACAACTTTTTCAAGGGACTGGTATCGAGTGTCGTCACGGAAACAAGTCGGATTAAAGTGTTAAGTACTAATTAAGTCTAGTGAAACTGCTTCCCGAAATGGCTGGTAAATCTCAATTGAGTGATTATCTGTTGATAAAGGAAAACATGTCAACACAATCAATCGAATATATTGTCCAATTGGCATGACATTTAGACATGATTAAACACGACTTGGCTTCCTCCTATTTTCTACCCGGAAATACTTTGCGAAGAGAAGCATTTTTGTGGAGACGTCTCATTGTCCAGTGTTGAAACCACAAGGGTATGAAAAACCAAAAGTTTTAGCCAAACTTAATTATCATAAAAGCCCTTTCATCAAATACTAGATAATACTCTTAACAATGAATATACCACGCGACAGGTCTTTCTGCTTAAAAAGATCTCATCCTTTATAAATTGATAATATTTCCGATGTTCCAATGCGATTTTCAATCAAAGAAATAAAATCCACTGACAAATGTTTGCTATTACGTATACGATTCATACAAACCTTGTTTGATTGAGACATTTTTCCCATTATGTGAAATGAGCCTAACTTGGGCGTGACTTGTGCCCATCTGGTACAATTCATCTTTTGAAGCAGTGAGGGCTGCCTTTCCCGCTTGTATCTTTGCTCTAGGCCCATAAGGAATCAAATATTTCCCTTCTTTATCCTTAAATGCCACTAGGTTATCGTGGAATTCAAGCACCAGTTCACATTCATCACTTGCTTTCTCAACAAGTTTCCCGTTCCTGTTAAGGAACTGTCCATTAGATGCTTGTAGTGCATACCTTGCACCCAGGAAGCGAAGTGTAAGGACAGCGTCAGAACCCCATGGCACATCTTCATCAGCATGCATCTCATCACCATCCATTCTAATGAATCTTTTTCTTGAAACACTTCTCAAGTTTACTTGTGGGTGTAAAGACAGATGAACAGCCCATTTGGCTCGATCTTCCAACTTCCTTGTGGGGCAATTTACAAGGTCACCATTTCCAACCAAATAATGCCCAAAGTGACTTTTAATTCCCCAACAACCATCACTAACTACTTCAATTTCAAATTTGGCATCATCTTCTCTCTCTTCTCCATCACATCTAACATTTCCATTTTTATCAGCAACAACATATCTTCCTTGTGGACTTTTCAAATACCCTACACTAGTTCCAGCTTCTTGTTCAAATGTCCACATTTGTTTTTTTCGTAACGCAAGGCCATTTGCATTGATCTTAAAGCCAAAGGTCTCTGCTGTTAAATATTTCCCATCAGGGTTTACCAACCCAAACTGGAGTTTCATGTTCGCCATCACTTCGTCGCTCGACTTCCTCTCTCCGTTAACTGCAGATGACATCTCGATATTTAAATATCCACCCAGCACAGATTCAAACTGTTTCTTCGATGAGTTTGACAATTGTTAGCTCACAGTACGTTCGATTGTGCTCCTGACTGTCCGTCAATGCGGAGTGAGTGAAATTGGTCTAGACAATATACGAGGAGTGATTTAGGTGGACTTTTGTCAGTGTCATTCAACAATGGCCAACCTAACTCATTTCCTGTATCGGTAACAATTCAACCGACCTATGTCCAGTTTGACTTCCTGAATTCTCTTCTTGTAGGTCAGTAAGTCGGCTCGACCACATCAACCTGCTTTCTCCTTCACATTCACGAATGAATTGAATTACCACATGTTCTGGCAGGTGCGGTAATCGTATTGTGAAACGAGAAAACCATCTGTAGCGAGTTTCTTTGTTTTATGCAAGAAAATAAGCTGTTTTGTTTCTGCATAATGTCTTTGATCAAAGTAGGTTAAATCAAGTATGGACAATTTTGTGTAAAACTATACCACTGTGCAGGGGAGCTACCAAACAGTGACGTGGCAATGGGGGTATAGGAGCAACCCCCACTTTTGGCAAAAGATAGTTATAGGGATTCCTAAAAAGATTAATCTTCAACATATTTTAATTCAATCCATCATTCTTATCGAATAACTGTCACAAAATCATAGCAAGCAGTGGGTTATTTTCTTGCACGTAATTTATAAGAAATAAGAGCTTGGTATTTGTATTTATGTAGGAAACTGAGAATATGGTGCAGCAACAGATGGGATCCGTTTGGAACATACAAACTTTGCTACTTTCTAATAATATTTATGTGGCTTATGTAATCTCACTTTAATTTACAGCTAGTGGGGCCGAACCACAGGTCCACCTATTCTACATCATTGGCAGTATGCATGGTATTTGTGGGATAAATTCTAAGCCAAAACAAAAAGTGTGATCCTAAACATTTTGCTGGGAACTTTGCACCCAAACACCCCCCAACTCTTGCTCACAATTTATTCACCCTTTCCACACACGATGCGGGCATGATTTGGTATTTTTTTATCAGCAAAACGTAATGCGGACATAATTTGACTCCAACCAGCAAAAGGCAAAATTGACGACAGACTCCCACAAAGTGGATGAAGTCATATTTCTTCTCCCCTCTACGTCATCGTACCCCCTGGAAGTCACTGTGTTGAGGACAGGATGCCAGCCTTACCTACCCGGTCTTTGCGGTCACATCGGTTTAAACTTAGGTCATAAGCCTTTCATTCACATTCCAATCAAGGGTGGAACATTTCTGAAATTTTTGTTTTTCTTCCAATTGCCAAAGAACTTTAGTCAAATAGAAAAGGCTATTCCACTGGACGTTTCCTTGTTCCTTCTTGCTTTTGGCTTCGGATCAACAGCGCTGGCATCAGAAGCACATAATTGCTGCGTTGTTGTTGAGATAATCAGCTGTTTGGGACTTGTTACCATGGGAACAAGGATCCCTTGGGAGGGGGGCATTTGTAGCTAGCAGGATATTTTGCACTTTAAAGATATCGCATGGACAATTACGTCTTTATTATGGTTTGCGTAATATCAAATGGCTATAGAACGAGGAACTGTAACCAAATAGATGATAAAAAATTCAAACAAAAATCATGATGTGACTTGAATTACATCAAGCAAACCACACACACAATGATGATATGAAGGAGAAGATGAATTTGCTGCAACTTATAACAATCAAGCATTGAAGCTTCTGTGAAGATATCGCACCAGGAACTTCTGGGCACAATAATCTTACTATTAATTCTTTTTAAATCCGGAATCCTGTGAAATCGTAAGCGTTATGAAGCCTAGAAAACTCTGAATCACAGTTAATAATCCGAGTAAGCAGTGTTTCTAATCTGGATTCAATACTGTTCAGTGATGCGGATGTCGTTAGATTTTTTGGATTTACACAGATCTGTTACACTCTTGTTTCATCACAAATATGACCTAACAAAGACATCAGCTTTCACTTTTGTGGCAACAATTGCTGAGATAAAAGGTATCAGCATCGTTACTTAAGAATGTTTACCATCTGGATGATCAGAATGATTCTAAGGGACAAGAACTGTCAAGAGAAATAGTTCTGTTTTCAGAAGACCTTCATGAACTTACACCATTACTCTAATACCGCTATCATTGGGAGATTGGGAGATAATATTGGAACGAGGCTATAGCCTCAGATGCCATCTTTTAGATTTCATTTACTTTATATATGCGAAAGCCTTTTGTTTGCATAACAGCTAATACTGTACGTCAGAGGTTGAGAAGGAATGTTTATGAGATCAATATTGAGGTAAAGGGTTCTATTGTCCAATGAGGGACGGATAAAGGATAGACACGATTTCATAAGACCACCTGGTTTATGATAAATTAGATAAAAGACTTGGAGAAGCTTAATTGTTTGTAATTGATAATGTGAGAGCATGAGGTCGTTTGGCCGCCAGGGTTCGTTTCATAGCCGTTGTTGTCACTCTGAGTAAAATTCACTGAGCGGAGGAAATCGGTCTTTTGATCACTCAAACCGTAAATAAATCGCCCCCTGCAAATAATCAGTACAAATTGAGTCTTTATAATCACTCAAAAACAAATCCATTCAAAGTCAGTTGTTGTACTTCATAATATTTGGTCCTCTTCACTCAACACACAATTCCAGAAACAAAGATCAGCGAGGTGAATGCAGACTTCTTTGTCAGGAGGAAATATCTGCAAAAATAATACAGTATTAATATTAAAGGGGATTTATATACATCAAGTTTTTATTGAGATTTATGTACATCAAATATCTGAAATGAAATGAATGAAAGTTTGCTAAAAATAGTAACTCAGGAGTGCAGCTACGTGGAGAGTCATGGAGCCTAGACCTCTGCACTTTTCCTTCAAATGAATAGAAGTGCCCTTTTTCATGGAATATTTTGAATCTATCTTTCGTATGATTGTTAAGTAGATACCCACAAATCAGCATTTAAACTTGAAAGCAGCAAATTCATGAATATTATTCTATTTCGAATTCTAAAACATATTCCAAACTCATTAAACAATTTTCAGTATGTCTTTTTGTACGTTAGATCCTGGTCTTCTGTTAGAAGTATCTAGCAATATATTACTGACTTCTTGCATTGATGACATACCTTATTTGCTGCTTGCTTTGTCACTATCTGGTTCGTAGTTCAGCTGGACGACTTTGTTCTTGAAGACCTCTACTCCTGATAATGGAGGTTGGATTGCTTCTTCATCATCTTCATCGTACTTATAAAGTAACTCTACCCTCTCTAATTTTGCTTTTTCTTCCATCTCTTCTCTATTCATAAACAGAACCATATGCAGCTTAGGATAGCAGTAGGCCAGTAGGAACAAAAAGCAATGTAAGACGGTCAATACAACGCCAACCTCGATTTTCTGAAGCAGGGGAAACGCCCAGAATGATATGATGTAGAAGAAAGCCATTCCGTAATAACAACATGACGTCACACATAGCCAGTTGTACTCTCCGAACCTTGCCTCGACGTTTGGCACACCACAGTTAAAAAAATTAATAAGAACACTAATGATGATGTTTACACCGTAAGATACCCAGAATACAATTCCACGGAAATATGAACACTCGATATATTTTACATCCCATTTGTCAGTATCTTCAAAGATTATGACAACATTTTCTTTATAGAAGCCGATCCCTAGAACTGCAGCTTGAATTAAGACTAAGAAAGAAACAACAAAAAGCCCTGGCCTAGAACAGCATGCAGTTGTTTCTTCTTTGTGTCCATAAAAGATTTTTCGAAACAGCCATGTCTTTGTTAAAAGTGCGCCTAAGATGATGGTAAGGCCAACATTGAATAAAGCTGCATATGTAATGCATCCTGGGAAGGTTGGCTTAAACATCAGGACAACAGAAGATGCGAGAACCACAACAACACCAAAAAGGAGTCCTTGCATTGTTGTATTATCTGCCATCTTCATAACTTCACAATCCTTATTTTGATTGAAAATAAACAAAATAAAGAGCAGAAAAAGAAAGGCGACTGTAAATAAGAACAATGTAAACTCAGACACAGGGTTTTTGACTTCCATATGAGCTTGTTTGAATTCATAGCATAATGCCTGTTGTGGACTTGGTGTCTGGTTTTCTTTGCACTTGAAACATTTTGAATTTGTTGCATTGGAAACTGTCGAATTCGGACACCTTTTACAACTCCAACAACATTTTGGACCTTTTTTCGGGAATATGATTTCTTCACCCGGCATGCAATCTTTGCTGCATTTTGAAATTGGTGCCTTTTTCTTTTCTTGCTTGAAGCGCATAATACCCATATTGATATCGAGGCTTGGATCATTCTCACGTTTCCAATTTCCAACTGTTACTTCTTTCAATGTCAGATTTCCTTGAATGTTGTGGATAACCAAAGATTGGCTTATTGCCTGTCCATCTGAATTAAAATGAACTTTGCTTTGAGTCAGAGGGGCTTGAAAACTCAAAGCTTTTATGTTATCGAGCAATTTTGATGATGAAGCACCTTTAACTATCATTGACTGTAACCCCCTGGCAATCGAATACACTGCATCAATAGCATAACATGCTGTTTTACTATGCAATTTAATGTTCGTTTTTATCTTATCCATTGCTTCGTTGCATTTATTTTGCTCATCTCTAGTAAGACCTGTGCTATTTTGACCACATTTTTCATTTCCACCCTCGTGCTTCAAAGCCTTGTGCATCCAGCTACTCTCATTAAGAAAGTTCTTTCCTTTGTTTTCCATATAACTTACGAAAGCTTGTGGATCTGGGTTGGCTATATCGACATAAATCATACCACTGGCTTGTGCAATGACGGGGAGTAACTGCTTCATTTTCCCCTTCATCGATACTGTGCTAATCCATAGTATATCAGATATGTTAAGCCTTGCAGCTTCAATTATGGCTGTCATTGCATCGTTGATGTCACAATGGAGAACGACAATTTTCGCTAAAGGTTTTCTTTTGAGTTCTCTTACCAATTCCTTGACCTCATCATCATTTTTTGCCATGTTTATGTCAGAAAGACACATTTTGGAATTGATCAGCAGACTTTGCAATAATTTTCCTCCTTTTTCTCCTCGTTCATCTTTACTTGCTATCAATGTTGTGTATTCAACTTTCAATTTTTCCAAAACTGATGCGATGGCTTTCATCTTTGTCAGTCCTTCCGGGTAGACAGATATAAGCCCTTTGATGTCTTTTGCCTCCAATCCATCGGGCCTTAGTCTTGCATTCTCGGGGGCAAAACTAACTTGAGGTATTTGTTCAAAGTTCAATAGCTTCATTGCTTCAACTGACTTGCTAAAAAACTTACCAATTACAGCTGAAACTGGTTTCTTTAGCCCTGGCCTACTTGGCTTAAAGTTACGACGATCGCCATTAAATGCGTACGCAATGTCTTTCTCTTTTTCTGTACTTCCACATGTGTCTTGGATGTCGTAACCAAGTTTGCGAGATACCGTAAGGTCTCCTAGCAGCTTGTCATCTTTGTTTATTTCTTCTATTGCAAAGCGAATTGCTTCAGTTATTGCGAGGCCTTCGTAGTCAATCCCTTTGCAGGTTCCATTCTCACTTCTACTTATCGGTATTATGGCGCCGATTAGAAGATCGCCCTCCTCCCTATCTGCCCTAGCTGATCCTGACACAATGGCCGTTAATAAGCAAATGTAAATCACTTTTTCAGTTATCATTCTGATTCTGGTTGGTTGCCCACAATCTGCCGATTATTATGTCAGTGAATTTCCTGTAAAAAAACATTACATGCTTTACGTTTATTTGCATTTTGAATTTCAGCTGCAAATTGCAGCATCAGTGTGGATCGAGCTTGTCTATATTGAGCTGGTTTTTGATCTGCACTATTTCAAATATTGTTTCCAGGCTCGGTCAAAATGTGTCACAACTAGCTGTTTTCTCATGTTAACCAACCATATTCTGAGAAAAGCTTCCTTTAAAATACAGTGTAAGACTATTGTCGATATTCAGTTGCTATGAATACGTTTTGACCAATATCATTAGTCTTTATTACATTGAATCACAGTAGATGAAATTGACAAAATATTGAAGATCCTCGTATGCTGAGCTAAGTTTATGAGATATGAACCACATTTATTGAAATCCTTTAAAGGTTTTGCTTAGAAGACTTACCTTTTAATGGATAAATACGAAACTATTGCAGCTTACTATCAAACACTCGCAACATGTGGCTTCTGTCTTGGTATTCAACCTCAGGAGCAGATGTAATAGCTAGTCTTAACTTTAGGAGAGCTCGCTGAATGGAAGTTGAAGCGATTGACTTGAAATCGAGAACACGTATCTCTCCCCATTTAGTCCAGCTTAAAGCTTAAGA
Organism: Mastigias papua; assembly: GCA_964019165.1. NCBI lineage: Eukaryota > Metazoa > Cnidaria > Scyphozoa > Rhizostomeae > Mastigiidae > Mastigias > Mastigias papua. Next base: position 416,935 of record OZ025275.1, read on the forward strand.
GATGTGATTAGTTTTCTAATACTGTTCAACAGTACAAAGGAAAAGCCAATCTCATTTTTTAGAGATATTTGATTCCGTCCTGTCTACGATTTAGCTTTTAAAATGAAACGATATTGTGCATTTGTTTACTTCAAGCAACTGGTTGTAAACCGAGGGGTTTTCATGAGAAACATGTGTTTTTCTCTACCTGCTCAGAGTAAGAAAAGCTTGAATTTGAGGACCATATGTTCTTTTAATATCATAAACATAAAATGAGTAGATTGTCAGAAGAACAATTGTCTTTAAAGATTAGGAAGGATAAGTCGCATTTCAAAGCCTGAAGTGGCTTTCAGTTAACTCATACATCAACTGATGCCTTTATTATCCCTAATTTGATCCATTTGCTTATTATATGATGTTCTATATGAACATAACAAAAACATTAGGGTTGGCATTGGTTAAAATGAAAAGATGTCAGAGAAATGCTCTGATATTTGAATTCTGTGACAGAGAAGTGCACTCGTAAAAGAATGGAGATTTTGAGAGTGATCTGCCATGTGGAACTAACTATCTATTCATCTAATTAAGTAACTGGCTAACCAGCCAACTCAACTAACTTACCAACCAGCTAACTAACTAACTAACTAGCTAACTAACTAACTAACTAACTAACTAGCTAACTAACTAACTAACTAGCTAGCTAACTAACTAACTAACTAGCAAAATTTATAACAAAATAAGCCAAACATACATTCGACTATTTCTGTTAGCTAAATTGCAGCTTCACATTTATGCCCTAGGAAGGAGGCTTATAACTTTATACAACTGTGGTAACTAGTGAAATACTTTATCCAAATGGCAAAATTTATATAAAAAATAAGTGTTTTACTTTGTTAAACGAAATTCTTTCCATTTCTGTTTTGAACTGGCACATAAATAATGCTTAGAATTTCATGCTCTATCAAGCTTCATAGCAGAAGGCCTCCATAGCAGGACTTGGCTACACAGCATATAGTCAGGATGAAACCTTGTTTTTTTAACTATAGATGAGAGTTCAACTCTTTGGCAAAGAGATTCACATTTTGTCTATGTTATCTAAAGATCTGTTGTGGTTAGAACACCCCTAAGACCGATCTATCTTTCTTTCTTCTCCGTTAGACATGGATAAATTGATAAACTTTTGCATGAAACTTGAGTACATTTTGAGTGAAATTTACGTAAAGTTTGTTCAAAGTTTGCTTAATGTCGTAAAGAGCTGTTGCCACTTTTTGTTACATGTAAATCATTGCAGTTTGCAATTGGTTGGCACTGGCATTAAACTGTCAGTACAATTTTTCATAAAACGACATTAAATGTCAGTTTTCATGGATAATGCTACATTTACCAATAAGAATATTTTTCACTGTTGGACGAAAAAGCAAGAATATTGTTTTGCGTTCGTCTTATAATACATAGTAATAAATGTTAGCTGAAGCAGCTTTGTTGAACGACGTTTCGATACCACCCTAGCATAATTAACAAACTAAACAAGGAAACGTATTATCGGTATATGTATATAGAAAAGTAAACAATATGGCTCAGAGACGAAATGATTTAAAATAGTTTAAAGCTTTTAGATTCATGGTGCCAAAATTTGATGTGAATGATTTGGGAGTAATTGCCATTTGCAGCCATTTTATGTGCGACACTTGTATTATCTTCCTTTCAAGGAAAGAAGAGAGAGAGAGAGAGAAACAAGCTGAATCCTTTTGATATTAAATAATGGTGTTAATGTCAATGTAGATAGTAAAAAAGTCTTAGTTAAACATAGTTTTTTTAAAAGAAAAGTAGCTGATCATTTGAGTAAACTTTGCGAGTCTTTGTCAAAATAAATAGACTTGCATCTTCATAACTTCGAACTTGAGAAGTCTCTGTTCTCATCTTCACTTGACGTTATACCTATTGTCAATGGAAAAAATACTTTGAAAGTAGAAAGTTCAGATCTATAAATATCTATTAATCATCAACATAACATCTATCAATATCTATAAATGTTATTAGCAGTGTTATTTAATTATATTGTTGGTTTAATTACTTCTTCAGTTGTGAGTTTTCTGAACTAGTTCATCGGTCATCTTGATTTATGTTTATCATGATGCGCGAGATTGATTTGCTTATAGAGATATCTAACAATCGTTGGTTATTTTCTCAGCTATAGACTTCATCAGTGATTCATTTGCTTTGTAATAAAGTGTATAAGTGATTGATCGATTGATTGATTGATTGATTGACTGATTGATGGATGGATCGATTGATTGATTGATTGATAGGTTGATTGATTGATTGATTGACTGATCTTTGTGTTAATTGGCACACCTTTTCAACAAACATTTCTATCATTCAATCATTGACAGGTTTAATAATGCTTCACAAAATCAGTCACTAACCTTGAAAAGATGATATAATCATGCCATTGGTGTCTCTTCCTTTACTTTAAGGCCAAGAACTTTGTGCTTCTTGAAGCCTTCTATCCCAGACATGTGGGGTGTGAGTGACTTTTGTGGGGTTTCTTCTTCTTGTAGCAAAGGATTTCCATCAGGTCCAAATTCCGTCGGTTTGGCTTTTTGATTGAAAAGAATGAGGCGCAATTTTGGAGCAAAATACACGAGGATGAAGGTGAATCCAAAGAGGACGATAATAACACTAGCAGCTTCAACAACATTTGAACCATAGACACTGTACAAACATACGATGAACAGGTAGGCCACGAGATAGAAGACACATGTTGTTAAACAAATCCATTTCTGCTCCTTGAAATCTTCGGTCATTTTGTCCGACCTGCTAGATGCAATATTCATGATGATGCTGACAACAACATTGTATCCAAAGGAAACCCAGAATACGGCATTTTTGACGTATGAGCATTGAGCGTATTTCAAATCCCATTGGGTTGTTGGATAAAAATCAACCGATGCAGAGGTAACATTGATACCTATTGCTAATATGATTGATTGGATGGCGACAATGATTCCAGCTATCACCAAATGTGGCATTGATCCTAGTTTGCCATTCAGTAATTCCATATTTTCGTCATAGAATCGATACCTCACTGCAGCAGATTTGACGAAAAGGACGGCCAAAGGAATTGTAAGTCCGAAACTGAACATGATTACATATGCCATACATGTTGAGATACTTGGTTTCAATAACAAAGGAACTGGGGTGAAAAAACACAGTGCCAAGCCAAATAACATGAACGTCATCAATTTGTAATCAGCTAATTTTACAACTTCACAATCTCGATTTTGGCTGAAGATTCCTAAGGTAAAAAATGTTGCACAGAGTCCTGCCGTAATTAAAAAGATCATGAATTCACCCACGGGGTCAAACCATCGAAATGAAGTTGTCTTGAAAGGGACACACGAAGACTGTGATGGATTTGCAACTGACTTTGAATCACATACTTTACACGTTGCAGAGTTAACTTTGACACTGGCTGAACCATTGGGGCACCTCACACAGGACCAACAACACTTTGGACCATAAAGTGACAAGATTCTTCGCCAACCTTTTTGACAATCAGGGCTGCATTTTGAAATCGGGACAGTCTTTGAACCATTCTTCCATTTCAATACTCGATTGTTGAGATTGAGTTTAGGGCGTTCATTGTAATTGTACATACCCACTCGTATCATCTCGGGTATATTTGATGCCGAATTTAATTGCATGTTATATATTGTAATCATAACATCTAAGAGAACACCACTGGAATTAAATTTGATAACATTTTGAGTCATTGGTGATTTCAAGTCAACTGCCTTCATAGCTTTAAGTAGCTTAGCTCCTCCACTTTCAGGGAGAATAAGATTTAACCCTTCTTTATAAACAAAAACAGCATCAAGCAAGTGCGAGACTTTTGGGCTATATTTAAAAAATTCTGACTTGATTTTCCATTGCTTCTCTTCACATTGTTTACGTATTTCATTCGAGATAGTTGCATTTTCCTCGAGACATTGCTTGCTCCCGCCAAGTTGTAAAAAGACATATCTCATGAATCCATTATTTTTGTAGGGTAAGTTCAGTCTTTCGATGTGAAGTTTAAACCCATTTGATTCTTGTTTTTTGTTTGCAAAGCTTATCATCCCTTCAGCTTCTTCTCTGTAGGAGATCAGATCAACCGGCTTCCATGGTACAGTGCTAAACCATATAACTTCAGTAAGATTCTGTCTTTTCGCTTCTTCAAATACCCATGAGCATTTCTTTTGATCTACGTGTAGAAGGACGGCCCTAGCTAATCGATTCTTTGCAATCTCAGACATCACTTTCTTCACTGAACTTTTAGAACTCACAGAGTGGATTTTCGATGAACAGAGGGTAGGGATAGATTTAACTGTTTCTCTAATTATGTTTATACCGTCTCGTCCTCTTGCATCACTTGAAACAATGGCTGTGAAGTATTCCACTTTCAATTTCTTCATTGCCTCTATTGCTGCCACCACTTTCAGTGTATCACCAGGATATGCCGACAAGACTTTATCGTTTTCACGAGGACTACTACCCTGAGGTGGTGAAACTTTGATGTTATGGGCTGCATAACTCAACTGTGGCAATTTTTCTAGAGAGAGCAGTTGCGAGGCTTGGTATTCGGACTCGTCGAATCTCCCAATAACGGCTGATACCGGTCTTTGCCCTTTCTTCGTTTTATCATATGTTCTCAATCGTGAAATAAAACTGTACGCAGCATCCTTTGCTCCTTCAGGGGTGCTGCACGTGTCTCGCATATCGTAGCCAAAACTGCGAATGTGTGAGGTACTTGTAGGGAATGCTTCTCTGTTTATTTGATCTACGGCGAAACGGAACGCCTCCCCTACAACGATGCCTTCAAAGTTCAGCTCGCCACAGGTGCCATTTTTTGCCTGTCCAGCTTGAGCTACATGAATTGGGAGCATTGCCCCAAGAATATAGCCCCCATCGACTCTTTCTTCGTAGTAAGCCACACCTAAGTAGCTAAGTGCTGAAATCAGGAGGTACCATGAGAAGCAGCGCTGGACCATGTTTGTATTTGTAAGCTGCAGTATTATTGACTACACTCCTTGTGAAATTCCCTGCCAGTCCTGATCTCATCTGACCTCTGACTGCAAACAAATTTGCTATAAGTAGTATTAGTAGAGCTATGCTTGGTAGGCAAAAATACACAATTCAAATCATAATACAGCTTAGGTCTTAGCCCAAAATACGGATTATTTACGCTTCGCTGAAAATCAAATTATTATACAGACACAAAACTCAGAATTTTGATGTCATTACCAGCTGGCGAGCTCATCGACGGAATAACCAGGAGTTTGATTTCAAGATGTTGATGTTAGGTTCAACTCCTTTTCCTGGCAGTGTGGCTTTCATTAAGTTCCCATATTTTAAAGTATTTCATGGCATATGTGCATAAATGTTGGTTGAACAAAACACATAGCAAGATTTCATTGTTCAAGGTTGAATGAACATTTGGTTTACACACTGTGGGTTCTAAATTAACTATCGATTTTGCTTGCCTGTTTTTCCCATTCCATGGGTTTTCTTAAATTCGCTTTATGTTATGTTTGTTCAAATATAATCCCCTCTATGCACGATATCAAATAATTCCAAAGCTTTCATTTTTAGTTTGATAATTGAATTTATTGGATTAATTCCATGTTCATTAGTTTACTCGGGTTTTCTTTAAAATATTTGCTATATCTATATATCGTATTTCCATTTATTTTCGACCGAAGTGCAGTCAAAGCAAAAGTTAAAAGCTACTGGTAAAAGTTGTCTGCAGAGCTAAGTCCTCTCTTGAACCCCTCTTGTATTGATCTTTCTTTCAAAACGAGGTTGGTGTGCAAAGAAGGCTGTTTTATAAAGTCAACATAAACAGAACTGCCACGCCCACTTGGTGTTTGCACAGCTTTCTTTCTGCGATACGGAAAGTTTGAAAACATGGGCCTTGGATCAAGTTCAAGCAAGGTGAAGGAAGAGGATCCTAAGAAATATGAGTTCTTAAAAGCGATTGATAAAGCGATTAAATCACAAGAGGGGAATTATATCCTTTATTTATTTCAAAACAATGGGAAAAATAACAGTAATGGCGGAAGCTTTTGTATTGTTTTGTATAACCCTATATTTTCTGACAAATGTTTCCGTTTATTGGAGTTGAATGATACTGGTGGAGTTAAAGACAAGTTCAGGTATATAATGACCTATCCCTTAATTCAGATATTGGTGTATTGTTAACGATCCTTTACCTGTTTCGGTGTGTGCTTTAGGATGTAGCCCAGCTAGAAAAGCAGGACCACCAACACCTGCCACTCTCGGTTAACTAAAAGCGTTTCTTTTGTTAGGTTTATTTTGGAAAACACAATGAATTGGTTTCAAGTACGAATTCGGTGTCTTGACATTCTTATTTTGTGTCAATATAAAGTGGTAGATGAATAAAAGGCTAGCGTCTCTTTGTTGCACATCCCTATTTCACTTGACATGGAAGTACTTTCATTTTAACAGAGGTATGGGTGCGAATACTTTATGAGACGATATCACGTGACAAGAGATGGACAGGGAAGCATAATTAACCTCTTTGCAAATGTAAATTGTACTGTTCTCTACTCTTGGACATTCTTTCCCTAGAATCTGTCTCCAATTTAGGCCACAAAAGCTCTTTACATCATAATGTGACAAGATACATGGCAAGTAATAAGTGCCTGCCAGGATGCCTGAAATCACTTTGACATGAGGAATGCAGATTGATGTTATAATGAAAGGAGACACTGCAGAAATTTTGAAATAGCCAAATAGTTAAAGTTTCTGGAATATAGTTCCTCAAAGTTGTTATGAGTTGCAATGCTTCCTACTCATCTCTGCTTGAGAAATGTGTATATACTGATTTTTCCATGTGTTCTTATGATTCTATTCAGGCAACTGGCTGTTCACTTGGAGCCATTAGTGAAAAATATTCCATCTGTTTATGAAGCCGAGCTGTTACATAATATCCTTGTTCAATTTGAAAATAACCCAAGTTGGACTGCTTCACATGTTGCTGCAGAATTGGAAATTGTTGAGTGCTTTGAAAATGTTGACTTCATGAAGGAAGCAAAGAGTTCTCTGAAAGAAGATGGGATAACACCTCTTCATGTTGCCTGCAAGGTACATTTCTCAGCTTTAAAACTCTTGGTGAACTTGGAACACAATGCAAGGTGTATTAAAATTCATTAAGTGTATGATTCATGGCAAGATTCAATACTTCAATAATTATTAAATACATTTTTCATTATGGTTTTTCAAAAGAAAATTCTTTTTATCAAAATGAACTGAATGTGGCTAGAAATTAAAACCTTTTTGATATATAATGAAGGAATGTTATCTTAACTATTAATTTGTATTACTTAGCATTTCTGTGTTTATCTTGTAACTTAAAGGATGGTAAAAGCAAGACAATTCAAAAACTGTTTGAAATTGGTCCAAAATTTTCAAAGGATATCTTTGGAAATACACCTCTTCATTATCTGATTGAAAATCACCCTGAAATGGTGGAAGCAGTATCATCTTTAGCATCAAGTATTGGTATGTGAAATTTTCCATTTGTTAGGGGCTACTTACTTTTGCCTAGTGTGAAGCACCATTCAAAGCATTTATGCATTTAAAAAAATATGTGACAATCTCATTTTGTTCTTATTGATTGGGTTTTAAAAACAAAGAGCACCCAGTAGTTATTCAAGGGACTATCAGTTTTGTGCTAAAAGATTTCTGAGTGGAAGGGAGGAATATGACAGAAAGCATCTACAACAGATTTTGAACATGGGACTATGATTTGTGACAAGCCTTTATCACTATATGGACTTTTACCAACAAGACAAATATTTGCTGAGAACTTCTTCAAAACTAGGGTTTTCCCCCACAGACCCCACATGAGATCACCCCTGGTTCTCAGTTCCCTGTTGGCCTGGGTGGCAGACAGGTAAGTTAGAGCAATCCTGTACACAACTCTAGGTGTAAGGTAAAGAATAGCCTGCCATTAGAATAGAGTGACAAACAACAGTAAACTTCCGTTGCGCCTTGTACCCCAGTGGCATGTTTGTTCAGTTGTGCAAGTTAGTTGTTCTAGGTGTCATTGGTTATGACTATTTCGTGAATGAGATGATTGCATTGCGAGTTTCTTCATTTACTGATATGTTTGTCAATCTTTTACACTTCATTTGAGAGCATCAGCAGAGGAATCGATAGAGGAGGATCATCAGCGGGATTAGAGCAGGGGGGGGGAATAGTGTGAAAAACTCCTTGTATACTTAGACTCCCGTTCTATCGGAAAGTTTCCTTTTATCGGAAAAATGACCCATTCTATGTTTCTTCTGTCTAAGTGTTAAATGCGACAGATGGACTCTTACATAACTGAGTAGCTAAATAGACCGATCTTGAAAAATAGGAGTATAGTTGAAGCCATTGTGAATAGAAACTCGGTCAACAAAATGACATCACAGTCTGTGCCCAATGCCAACAAAAAACGAGCTTGTATCCTTGTCAGATCATGCCTAGGCAATAAAGTCATTGATCCTTTCAAACAGTACTTCCAAGTTATTGAATATCCGATTCGGACAAGAAATAGTTCAAAAATAACACGTCTCCCAAAGATAAAAGCAGAGTGTGCAAGAAAAAGTTCCTCTTTTACTGGTGCAAAAGAGTACAACATGCTCCATTTGGAAGCTCGTGAAATGCATACAACAGATTTTGCTCTAGTTTTAAAGAAAAATTTTAGTTGAAATGCGCTGATACTCTTAATGTAATATCTTATCAGGTGTATTTTTATTACTGTATACTCGAGGGCAAGCCTCGTTTTAAGTTACTTTCTTTATTTTTCACTGGACATACATGGGTAACAGCTTCCCTTAAGTTGAAGTGTTCATCTAGTACAAAGATTCTAAATTATTATTTTTATTACTTATGATAGTTTTGTCAGAAGATCTGCATTTCTTGCTCCTCCCTCCTATGAATTTTCTTATCTACAACCCTTAGCATCAGTATCTTTTAATCTCTTCAAGCATCATAGTCACTAGTTATTATTTGTCTACAAGGATTAAAAACCATTTTGCCCATAAATATCTCATGATATTATCATCATTGGTTCACAGGTGATCATTTTAGAGAGAGTGTTAATACAGTAAATCAATACAGTGAATCTCCGGTGCACGTTGCCATCCGCCTATCACAAGAGAAAGTATTGAAACTATTGATAGAGAAAGGAGCCAATTGTCGATTGTTGTGCTGCCATATGTATGCTATTCATCTTGCGTTAAAAAACAGGAGCCATGGATGTTCTGTCTTGCTCATAGATCAAGACAACCAATGCATTCATGACAAAGATCTCAAATACGGTGCTCTACCTTTGCATTGGGTCAAAACATCTCAGGTATTTCATGTATTTTGGAGACTGCGTTTTAAAGACCATCTCTTAGCATTTCATTTTGCTTCAGCTCTTGGTGTTTATTGGTACCTTTTCACTTAGGGAATTTGTATAGTACTTCGATCTAACGTCGGCAATATTTCAATCAAAATTTTGGTAATGTTTATCGTGAGATTTCATTTTCAATGCATTTCCATCTTTTGTTAACCATTTCATTACTTTTTTTATGATAGAAGAATTAATTCTTTTTTAATCGGTAGTTTTGGTACTTATAAGATTCATCGTCGTTCTTTACCATATGTGTCCCAGAATGAAGCTATTTCTTTCAAAATTTTCGCCTTTGGGAGTCCTTTTATCTTAGACCATATTTTTAAATTGTATTCCTGTGGAGTATTTGGTAGCTGTCGCCAAAAGTCCCCATTGAATACCACTAGAAATAAATTTAATTATTATGACTTGTCATATATTTGTTGCTTTATGATCTTAGAATATTTTTCTATGATTTTTCTTTCTCCCTGTCTTTAGTCTGTTGACCTGCTGATAGAGAATGGTGCAGATGTGAATTGTAGAAGTGACGAAGAGGAGACGCCTCTTCATGTAATGACCAAAAAGAAGCGATTGAATTGCATTGTGGCTTTAATTTCACATGGGGCTGACATAAATGTAGTCAATAAGGATGGCAGGAATTCATTACATCTAGCAGTTCAGGTGACCAGCTTTCATTTTGATCAGTTTGAACATAAGCAAATCTCGACTTGAAAATTGTTCCATTTTGCTGTGGTATTAATAAAAGTCAAAATCAAAACATGTCACATATTTGAATAATTTATGTTTATAATCATTTTTGGGAAAAAGTAGCAGAATATGGGAGAAATAGATGAAGTTAATTTGGTGAGAAATTTGAACAAAGCCGATAGTCATAAGTACAATTACCGGCCTAGAATAGTAGTGAATCATCATTAACAGAAATTTTAGTTATATTCTCTCCAATGCCACATTTGTTTTAGCTGTTAATTTCTAGTTCTGCAGAAATCACAGTTCACTTTGATTGATCAATTTAATTGGGAGTTGTTTTGTTGTGATCGATATTCAGATTATACCGAGAATTATTTTTGTCTGCTGTTGTACATGTACATTTGTTTTTAATGCACTGTTACCTGTCCACACTTGTCGTTTGCAAATATTAAAGATCCAAAGTCTTGAATGTTGGAATGATGCCATTCAGTTTTGGCAACTTTCATTTCACATCTCCTAGGGTATGTTTTATTTAGAAAGCAAACTTGTGCTATGCAGTTATCGTTTTTGAAGTAAAATTCCACTAATATTTATTTGGAAATAACTTTGCTTTCCATGGCTATTAATTTTTCGCTTGCTCAACCATCTTATCTCGAAATTATTAGACAAAATTAATGTCGTAATTGCCTATAATTCTTACTATAGTAACAATTTAATTGTACAACGATAGATGATAATGCAGTAAAAAGTTGTTTCAAGTAAAAATGGCTGGTTGCTCTGTGGTAATTAGCAGTTGGTTATTTTAGGCCGAAGACCCAGATATTGTGAAAGCACTGTTGCTATTTGGGATTGATCATGAGCTGAAAGATAATCAAGGGATTATGGCCTATGATATTGCCGAGAGAAAACAAGATTCATCCGTAATCACTGATATAAAAAGTTCAATAAAAATGTTTTCAACTATTCATAGAGGTAGGATAACAAAACTTTATATAGCGATATTTTTCAATTTCTGAACAACTTGTTATTCTGGTAAAGGTTTTTTCATTTTATCATTTGCGTGACCCTATTCCGTGTTTCCATGCATCTCTGTTGCCCTCTTGACATTTCCATTCTATGCTGCTTTTCTCTTCACCTTCTTACTTCTGTGTAACTATCTTGTGTTTAATACTTTTATCGTTTTTTCTTGCATTCTCTCAGGCTTTGTAATCCTCTGAATTCTTCTCCAAAATCTTGTTAGTATTATTGAATTCTAAAACTAGCATCTTATTAGTAAAGAGTTGATATTTTGAAATTTCATACATAGTAATAGTATTACCATAATGTAAGAAGTAAAACCTATTTGCGATGATATTTCTGACAATGTAATCTCGAATTTTAAGATTTGAGCAATTCACGTATTTTCATATTATATTAGGCCCAGCTTCGGAGACATCTTTAACGCAAGGCATCCTGGGTCAAGCAAAGGCAGTTTACAAGGAAGCCAAATTCAAGATGAAAAGGCCTTTGTATAAGGTAGATTCCAACAGTGCCTCAATTTTGAAAAGTAAGACTGGAAAAGAGGCTGTGTTATGTATGGATGGAGGTGGAATAAGAGGCTTAGTTTTGACTGAATTGCTATTTGCCCTCGAGGAAGCCACAGGGCACCCAGTATCAGAGCTATTTGATTGGATCTCAGGGACAAGTACAGGATCATACTTGGCATTAGCAATTGCAACAGGTAAACCCATTTACACTTTCATCGTTAAATGAACTTAGGGTAGTACTTAATACATAATTTTGGAGAAAAAAATTCTGAACCTAAAATTTATTTTTTTTCCAACATATGGAAAATTCATCAAGGAATTACGTGGTGTTATTGATTTTTCTCTATCGCTTCAGCAAAAGGGCCATGATATAGTCAAAGTTCATCAAGCTATCTAGGGTACAGAGTTTATTTCTAGGGTGAATTAGTTGTCAATTAGCGGTTATTTTGTTGTCAATTATTCATCAACACTTCATCAACGATGTTTCTGCTTTCAACAATTTTATTTTCATGTACAGTATTGAGTCTCCATGCATTTACCTTTCCAATCACATAAGCCATGTAATGGTCTACCATCGCTGTATCAAGCAAGATCGATTCTAGAATGTACTTACGTTTTTTGGTAGAGAAATGGCCAATCAATGAATAACTTATGCGAGATTGTTCATTTGCCCTCTTATTTATTGCTACCCTCGTATAAGCTTTGATATTTGATATTCAGCGTACACAGATTGTATTTGAGCTTAAGGGGGAGGCCTTAAAATCACACTTTATATCACCTACGAGAAAAATTGATACGAATTGTGATTTTAAGGGCTCCCCCTTAAGTCCAAATCCAATTTATTAGACCTCAAGCAGTAAATTTAAATAAGGCAGTCTTTAAGAGCCCCATGATCATCCGAAGAGAAGCCATACTTCATAAAAGGAGAAACATCAAGACAGCCAAATGCAGCTAGAAGATAAATTTAAGTAAAAGAACCAGTTTGTAACCTGTTGAAATACAAAACATATGAAGACCCCAAAATGCCCCTAAACAATTGCGAACTAATCGCAAAAGTTAGTTGCTACTTACCCGCACAACAGCAAGATATCCAAAATCCCCCTAAAAAGCCTCCAAACAACTGGAAAGTAGCAACAATATACCCGACCCGGTAAACGCTAAATAATCGCTAAATATCCGCTACATAATGCTGCAAATTGACGAACTATTTTAGCGGTAACTAAGCGGTAATTTAGCGGTTATTTCATGGTTAATTAGTGGTCAATTAGTGGTTATTTCGTGGTTATTTAGTGGTCAATTAGCGGTAATCTCACGGTTATTTCGCGGTCAATTAGCAGTTATTTTGCGGTCAATTAGCGGTTTTTTCGCGGTCACTTAGCGGTTATTTTGCGGTCAGTTAGTGGTTATTTTGCGGTCAATTAGTGGTTTTTTCACGGTCATTTAGCGGTTTTTTCGTGGTCAATTAGCGGTTATTTTGCGGTCAATTAGCGGTTATTTTGCGGTCAATTAGCGGTTTTTTCGTGGTCAATTAGTGGTTTTTCACGGTCATTTAGCGGTTATTTTGCGGTCAATTAGCGGTTATTTTGCGGTCAATTAGCAGTAATTTCGCCGTTATGTTTTGACCAAATTGGCTGCTAATTGACAGCAAAAAAACCGCTAATTGACCACAAAATAACCACTAATTGACCGCAAAATAACCGCTAATTGACCACGAAAAAACCGCTAATTGACCACAAAATAACTGCTAATTGACCGCAAAAAAACCGCTAATTGACCGCAAAATAGCTGCTAATTGACCGCGAAATAACCGCTAAGTGACCGCGAAAAAACCGCTAATTGACCGCAAAATAACTGCTAATTGACCGCGAAATAACCGCGAGATTACCGCTAATTGACCACTAATTAACCATGAAATAACCGCTAAATTACCGCTTAGTTACCGCTAAAATAGTTCGTCAATTTGCAGCATTATGTAGCGGATATTTAGCGGTTATTTAGCGTTTACCGGGTCGGGTATATTGTTGCTACTTTCCAGTTGTTTGGAGGCTTTTTAAGGGGATTTTGGATATCTTGCTGTTGTGCGGGTAAGTAGGAACTAACTTTTGCGACTAGTTCGCAATTGTTTAGGGGCATTTTGGGGTCTTCATCTGTTTTGTATTTCAACAGGTTACAAACTGGTTCTTTTACTTAAATTTATCTACTAGCTGCATTTGGCTGTCTTGATGTTTCTCCTTTTATGAAGTATGACTTCTCTTCGGATGATCATGGGGCTCTTAAAGATTGCCTTATGTAAGTTTACTGCTTGAGGTCTAATAAATTGGATTTGGACTTAAGGGGGAGCCCTTAAAATCACAATTCGTATCAATTTTTCTCGTAGGTGATATAAAGTGTGATTTTAAGGCCTCCCCCTTAAGCTCAAATACAATCTGTGTACGCTGAATATCAAATATCAAAGCTTATACGAGGGTAGCAATAAATAAGAGGGCAAATGAACAATCTCGCATAAATTATTCATTGATTGGCCATTTCTCTACCAAAAAACGTAAGTACATTCTAGAATCGATCTTGCTTGATACAGCGATGGTAGACCATTACATGGTTTATGTGATTGGAAAGGTAAATGCATGGAGACTCAATACTGTACATGAAAATAAAATTGTTGAAAGCAGAAACATGAAAAATTACGATAAAACTGCTTTCCAACAAGACCTTAATGCCATTGACTGGAAAGGCCTTCTGGAACCCTTTTCTCAGGACCCTAGTAAGATGGCATCCGTGTTCCACGAATTGTTTAATGCTGCTCTCAGCTTACATGCTCACACAGCTTACATACTCCACTTGGTAATATATTTGCGGATGTGCGGGAGGGAAGGGGGGAGGGATAAATGAGAAAACCGGAACTGCAAACTTAGTTGATTTCATCTTGGAAGGTCGAGTCAACTCTTCACTTTCTCAAGTCTGTCAAAACTCGTGTTCTTCTACAAAAATCCCCTCTACTGTTACAGTTACTAAGGGATCTGTTTCCAAACTCAGCTTGATTAAAATTTACTTAGGATCCACATTATCAAATCATTCTCGAATCACGTATTTCTCCAATTTATTCATATGTTTATTCTCCCATTCATTATCTAGATTAAGCGTTAAGGTGATTAGCCATTGATTGCGCGTGATTGTTATCACAGATTTGATGATCATTCTTTGTTGATATCAATTTCATGTTTGTTGATTTGATTTGCTTATCGATATCTAATTTCAGATTAGTTTTTGTCGGAAAATAAATTTTCCAGTGCTAAGCGATATTTGACAATGGATTATGAAAGAAATTTAATATTTTTGCAGGGAAATCAGTAGAGCATGCGCAGAAAGCTTATTTCCGGTTTAAAGAACGAGTATTCGATGGAAGTCGTCCATTTCCTTCAGAACCATTAGAAAATTTCCTAATTGATGAATTTGGAAAAGATACAATGATGAATTCCTTTTCTCACCCTCGGTAAGTTAATTTATTTTCAGCACGATTTTCCTCATTCTTTCAGATTCAATTTCATATTGAATGAATGTTGCATATTTTTCCTCTTCGTTCTTTTTCTGTGTAACTTCAGCATTGATATCAAAGCTCTTAATGACTGATAACAGCCATGAGTTTCGTTTTCATATTACTTCTCTGGCTTCCTACTGACATCGTACATCTTTCACCCTTTTAAAGCTGTACGCGACTGAACTCAGGCCATTTTTTGATAATCAATGTGTTATTTTGTCTCCAGTGTGATCATCCCAGCTTTAATTGCTGATCGCAAGCCCGCTGTTTTGCATTTGTTTCGTAATTATGATGCAGACTATGATGAACATTTCTGGTCAAGAGATACACGATTTAAGAGACCAAGAAAACCAGAAGGTTTTGCTTCTTTTCCATTTCTAAGCCTCACTTTGCATTTTTAAATTCATTTTGGTTTTTGATAGGCACGCACTAGTAAGTCATTGAAAGTCTAATTTATGAATATAGCGTCAACATTCAGTGATGCTGTGATGTCGTCTTACAAAACAAGTATTTTGGAATGTTTAAAGTAGAATATCCCCTCTCTTTCTTCGCACAAAAAGCCTTATTTTTCTTCAGAATCGCAACAGTAGGAAAGCAGTTTTCCATGGTGTATTTGTCAATTGTTCACTGGTTTTCCTTACCTTTTAGTTGGAATAAATTAGTACACTGTACTAGGCTGAATCTAACTATAAATAATGTTTATGATAATGATGATTACCACTTCAGCATACGATATTCCCACTATTACGATCAACATTTAAGATCTGCAAAACATATGTTCATATAAATGGAGATTTTGTGCTGTTAGCACTTTGTTTATGATGTTAATCGTCGTACTCATCAAATTCCGTTATAATCACGACCAGCCATCATCAGTTATCATAAATCATCCTTAATCGTAAGCAATCATAACTGATTGGGTGGCTGCGCCGGAGGGGGGCTGAGGAGGGCTGTAGCCCCTCCATTTTTTCTGGCACATGTACTTTATTATTTGTGCTAGAACCCTCTATATCCCAGTGCTTTTAGTTTGTTTACTAGAGCCCCTACCCACTATTTGCTCCGCCCCCCTGATTATCAGCAGCAATTCTGTTCACGATCCTTTATTATCATCATCGTCATTCATGGTTAGCAATCATTATAATTGTCAGCAATCATCAGAAATCATTATTATCATCATTCATCATTGGTCATCAAGTTTTCATTGATGAGCTACAAAATCAATGTTTTTGTCTACCTGCCTTTCTTACATTTGTTTCAGAACTTGAATTATGGCGTGCTGCGCGCTGTTCAGGTGCGGCTCCTTCGTATTTCAGAGCGATGGATCGTTACATCGATGGCGGGATAATTGCCAATAACCCTACTCTAGATGTTCTCACAGAAATTCATAATTTTAAGAAGCATAACGAAATCAAAAGTAAGAAGGAAGCTAGGCAAGCTGCAACACCAAAAGACATTGCAATGGCATCTGATGTGAGTGTTAAAGGAACAAACGACAACTTAGGAATCGTCATCTCTCTTGGTATGTATTCGAGCTAAGTTTAACACGTTTTACCAAGCAGGAACGTCTTGTCACGTTTGATAGTGTATATTGTGTGGCGCGAAGGAGAGGCATGATTGGGGTCGAGGGTCTATTGAAATGGATTACGTTTTATGGTTTTCTCTGGACCCCATGGTTTATGTTTTATAAAATTATATTTATTTCTGCTCCTTTAGAATTGACAAGTTGACGTAAATTATTTTTCTTCGTTTAGGAACGGGCCGTGCCCCACAGGTTCCATTGAAAGGCATTGACCTTTTTAAACCATCGTCAATTTGGGAAACCACAGAGCTTCTTGTAAGTGCACGTGATTTCGGAGAATTGCTTGTTGATCAGGTGTGTTTCAATTTGTTTTCTTTGGATTTTAATAATTTTTTGTTTTTATTCATAGATTAGAATTTTTATATATAGAACTGTTTTTATCAATTATTTGGTGTGTCTTTTCATATTTTCGCTTAATCTCAGGAAACCCAACAGTTTTAGCAGAATTCCTAAAGGTTATTGGGAGTTTATATTATTGACTGTTGCATTTCCTTTATTCTGTTGAAATGTGCTTTTTCCATAGTTTCTGATCAAGTAGAATTAATCACTGAAGAGGAGTTTTAGAAAATGATATGAGAATTCCATTGTTATGTTATGATAACCACATCTAAAGTTCTGAATGCGAACAGATCTTGAAATTCTAGACTTTTTAATTTTGGAGCACTACAAGCCTCTTTTTGAAGTCGAAGGCATTCTTGCGTTCAAGTTCAAGGTTCTTAGTATATGATAATTTTGTCACTTAAAACTAAAACAGCAGATGGTCATGATATTTCTGGCATCGTTTGTGTTTCTTTTTATCTAGGTGACAAATTCTGATGATCATGTTGTAGAAAGAGCAAAATCCTGGTGTGAGATGGTTGGGCTAAATTATTTCAGATTCAATCCTCCGCTATCAGAGGACGTAGAACTCGATGAACAAAATAACAATGCATTAATTACTATGCTGTGGGATGCAAGAGTCTATTTGCACAAAAACAGAGATTTAGTAGATAAAGCTGCGCGTATTTTGTTGGGAACTGATTAAATGTTTTGATAAAAGCTTACCAGAGGCATTTGCTATCTCAAATGGATATTCACTTTGTCTATGTTGAGATATATATTAGATATATTTATTGGTTTTATTACAGAAAGAGCACAATACAAGTCATGGGTTGTGGGGAAGAATAGTTGACAAGTTAATTATTTGATATCAGTTTGGACGAATTAAATATCTTTTAAAAATATTATGGAATTTTTGCTTTAATATCATGCATGTTTTTGTATTTAAGAATGAAATCTAGTAAATGGGACCTAGTTAATGACGCATTTACTTACACATCTTACACAGAACTGGCATAGTTTTCTCTATTCTTATTTCTAGTCATTTGCAGAGCCAATGTGAAAACATTTTTTTTGTGATTGTACTGAATTTTAACTTATATTATACTGAAACCAGATAACCCCCATGAGGGCTTATTCGAGAGTGGGGACTTATTTGTCAGAAATCATCTTTAGAGTGGGGCTTATACCAGGTGGGCTTATTTACAGGAGGGGGGTTAATCGAATCATCGCGATAGTAGGAACAGTATTTGACAAAGGCTGCTGTGATTGCGAACTGACAATGATGTCAAGACATTGCTATGCATGTACTATGGGAGATGAGTCATCGTAGCTGCGATGGAGCTTTGATATTTGTTAAAACCTTTTATCAAGAAGACGGGGCATTCTTCTCTTGGCCAATCAAAGTCTCGGAATCGGAAGTTGTGTACAGGCAATTCTATAGTGTTTTGCCCTCAGATTATGAGCCTGAAAATTGAGCTGTAAGACGCTGAACACAGTTGAAGAACCGTTGACAAAAGAATGGAATAAATTATGAAGTAAAGTTGAATGAATATCAATAAAGATTTTATGCTTCGATGACTATTTCCCACCGTTGCATTTTGTACTTGAATGCAGCCAGGGATTTTTCATGGTTACTGGAAACAAGTCTCCTCCAGTCTTTTACTTTCAAATATTGTGAGATATTGATGAACAACGAACTGG
This sequence comes from Mastigias papua, assembly GCA_964019165.1. NCBI lineage: Eukaryota > Metazoa > Cnidaria > Scyphozoa > Rhizostomeae > Mastigiidae > Mastigias > Mastigias papua. Next base: position 435,711 of record OZ025275.1, read on the forward strand.
CTTGGTTCTTTAATATTTGCTTTTATTGCAAGACTTGTCTTTACGGCAGAACAAAGTAAATCTGCTTAACTCTCAACGAACTGGCGCGTCAGAGACAAGGGAAGGAAGCAAACTCACGCTCTGTATAGTTCGCACACTTTGCACCGAGAAGTTGAAGTTAGCGCGCAAGTCGGTTTATATTGATACGTTGCAAATAGATTTATGGAATTTCCTGTTAGGCAGGGAGGGTTCCATTCTATCAGATCATTCACCAGTCTGTAATCGAGTCTTGTTTAATACACGGACAACGTGAAGATGCGATTCGCAAGTCGTCAAGCACAGACGTCCAGTTGGTCTAGGATTTTTTCAGTTGAATATTTGTTTTGAAAACTGTTTGACATTGGAGAGTTTGTTATTTCGTTTTGCGTTCACCCAGAGACAACTTTGTTTATTCTAATGACGGATAGCAGACCAAAAGCCAAGATGGCTACTTTGTCTTTCCTGACAACATGGTTGTTTGCAATATCGACAATAGGTAAACGTCATACTCAGTAAATGCCAATGTAATATGTGTTACAGGATAGTTTTCTTGAAGAGCAAAGTAATCCTTTCGTAGTCATTGGCCCTGCTCCGTAAATATATTGCAATTCGCTGGCAAGCTGGGCTGTCTGGGACAACAGTTAAAAAATCATGTTGTGTTGGCTTTTCAGGAAATACATTGGGAGATGTTATATAACGGGGGTTGCTTGACAGTAATTAGGTTTTGAAGGCTCAAAATCAAGGCACACTGCAATGAGCTAGCATGTTTCTATTTCATTTTCACATGGAACTACATTTGTAAATAGAGCAAACAAATTTGAAATCAAGCCCAAGCAATTTGAGAACAGCTAGTATAAGCTCCCAGTTCCATGTCAAAATTGTAAACTGTACCCTTTCTGAACATTATTCTATTAAACAAAATTTGATCAGGAAAATTACTCCTGAATGCCAGTGGTTTATACACACATTTTTAGTAGTTCTATTACTGCTGCGCACTCTAAATTATAAATATACTGTTTGTAATGTGAGATAAACAAACTGACCTCTGCATAAAAATCATTGCTAGTTTGTTCATGGACTGTTTATTTAAGAATAGGGAATTATGGTAGTATCATCTGAGAGTTAGAGGACTTACCTTTAAATAAGTTATTCTTAATTTCTGATTTGAGACTTAATTCTTCTTGAGTAGCAGCTGATCATTACAGGGCTATCCGATTTATGATTCTTAGACTTACCTGTGGTTTCTTTACATGACTCATGTGTAAATTCAAGTGAAATAAGTAAATGCAACAAAATTTCAATGTTAATTGAATGTATCTAAATCAGGGTTCTCAGTAGTCTGGAAAAGCTAAAAAAGTTGGGGGATTTTTGTCTGGTCAGGGAATTTATGCACATTCATTGTTTTTGCTCCTTCTTTGTCTGTACACATGCCAAGTAATTACCTTGGTCCATTGAAAACTGCTGGGAAATTATCAGGCAATTTCAGAAAACTTATTCTGGAAAAGTCGGGAATTTTTGTGAAAGGAGTCCTGAGAATCCTGTATATGTTATGTAATAGTTGATTTACATTTGCTGTAATTTTATGAGTTAGTAAGTTATTAGATGTACTTTATAGCCTTGAAGATTCAGGGCTTCATTTCTTTGGGAAATCTAGTTGGAGTTTTTCTATTTTGCAATAATTTCACCTCATAATGCTTTGATTCATAATAATTTGATTGTTCCACAGATTTTGCTGTTAGTGTTCAAGAGATTCCAAGATTTCTTGTTCAACCTTCTGATACAAATGTAGTTGAGAATGATGTAGCAATTATTGCCTGCTCAACAACAGGCATTCCAGCGCCAACAGTAGTATCGTGGTTGAAAAATGGTCAACAGCTTCAGCTTGTTGGAACAAAATCAATCATACCTCCTGGCAATCTTAGATTAGCATATGTGTCAAGGTCAGATGATGGCTATTACCAATGTGTTGCAAGGAACAGTATTGCATCTGTTATTTCAAGATGGGCAAAACTCAATGTAGCATGTAAGATACATTTTCATTAGATGTTTGAGATGTAATCTGGTATCCCTATAACTAGAAAATCAGCAACATTCTTTAGGCATACTGAAAAGGCTTTTTTCTTTTTTCATCTGACCCTCATCAGAGTATGAAATGTGGACAACAACCACAAGGTGAACCAAAATATATAGCCAGATGTAGATACACATGATATGATGAATACTGCGCCTAGTTGACCCTATGATTGGCCAATTAGCACCTATTCGCAATTGCTTACTCAATGACTCCAGTATCCTTACAGTACTTTCATATTGTTTACAATGATGAGTAGCTTCATTCTTATTTTGTTTTTGAAGGGAACAGTAAGATAAATTTTGCAGGAGTAAATATAGACTGTTTGTTCTTTCAGTTCATGTTTTATTTGAATCTGACAATTTGATATCATTTTATTTTAGATTTTGATATGGTAGTGTCTCAGCTACAATATCGTAGCAAAAATGCAGGAAGTAGTTACATTGAAATTGGCCCAAGCATATCAATTAATCAGTTCCCAAAGCCAATCTATACTTGGAAGAAAGATGGTGTGACATTAGTAGAAGATGGGCGTATTAGTGTATCAAAGCAGCATACTTTGTACATAGCAGATTTGAAGTCAAGTGATGGTGGTACATATACATGTGTAGTGGAGAATCCAATTATGAAGAGTGCTGCAAAGGTTAATGCTGTACAAACAGCAAAGAGAGTCCGTCTGACAGTTACTGGTTTGTTTCAGCTACTTTTCACAATCTCAGTTGCTCAATCTGTTTGCATAAATATATTATTTTTAGTTAGAAGATTTTTTTATTTTTACCTATCATGTTTATGAAAATTTGAATTGTGAGGCCAAACATTCATAATTAAATTTAACACAGATATTTAGGAATGTATTGCAATACCTTGGCAGAAAGCTGATATTAAATATAATTTGTGGAAACAGGTGCAGTGCCTTCTTATTCTGGTGTGTCGCTATTGAAAAACCCAGGAGCAACAACTGCTTATCAAGGAAAAGACCCTAGTGTACATATGGAATGTTTTCCAAATAGAAGGTACTGTATTGATTATGACCCAGTGATTACTTTGCGGTCTTTTTTGAATGACTTTATTAGAATTACATGAATGGCAAACTGTGACATGGCATTGGTTATATTTGAGACTTTCATGGCAAAAGCTTTTATATGTGCATTCATATTTATGCAACTGTCACTTTTTTCTACAGAATGGATTCTCATCAGAAGTTATTTATATATTTTGATAATTCACAAAGTTGTTTATGATTTCTGAATTTATTCTGTTGTAAACATTTGTTATTTTATGGCAATATTTTTGTTTCTGAAAGTTTCTACACTGGACTTTGTTATCTTTCCTATGCTACTGTTGCAGGGTATAGTTTTATATCAAAAGACATAAAAAAATTGCTTATTTGATCTTTAGTGACACAACAATTACATGGACAAAGAATGGTGTAGTTTTGTCTTCTTCTGCAAAGTACAGATTTGATTCAACAAGGAAGAGATTGACTATTTTTGACCTACAGAAAACTGATGAGGCTTCATATTCATGTGAATCTTCCTATCTAAGACACCGTGTCTCAGGATCTGGTCAATTAACTGTCATTGGTAAATCTCTGTTTTTCACCTTTTCATTCTTTTAAACTTCTTTTAGTATATATATATATATTTTAATTTGTAGATCTTTATAGTTTTAGTATGATTATTTTATTTAAGATTGTATTTACACAGTGTAATAGTATTTGAAGTAGTGAAATATTTACTTTTATATTCTGTAAGTAAATTCTAGCAGAAGGTATTAATTTAATTGTTTCTTATTCCATATTTTAATGTCACTTATTTCTATTCTTAGTCCCTCCTGGATTCCTTACAAGTGAAATGGTAACAAATGCTTTCAGTGATAACTCAACTTACATTTGGTGCAATGCAACTGTCCTTTCACAATTGAAATGGTTCCATAATGGAAAAAGACTGTATCCATCAGGCAGCAGAGTAATCATCTTTGGGAATGGTACACTGTTTATAAACCATTTGTCATGGCGAGATAGTGGTGTTTATCAATGCACTGTTGAAAATGCTGCAGGCCATGCAATGGCATTGACAAGGTTGAATGTTCTAAGTATGTGTTTGATTCACTTTTATATGATTTCATTAGTTATTCTTGTAGTACTCATCATATCAAACCCTTTATTATGAAAGTGCTGTTAGATGCAATTTTTATGGTAAAATGTTTAGACGTTTTGTTCCATAATGACAGACTGCTTGAAAATCTTAAGCACCACTTTCAAGCACCATAAGAGAAGACTCCATGCTTGGAAAAGCCTAGGAAATTTGTCCAAAAACCAAGTTGATTACATGTATAAACCAACACTTTTGAAATAGTGTCAAAAATTGTAGGACACTACCTGGGATAGACTGCAGCAGTTACCACGTGTTCTTAATGATGCCAATGCCATGTAGGCTGAAAAAAGTTAAGTATCCGAACGAAACAAGAAGAATAAATATATCAGCACTACGGTAAAATCCCCATCTAGCTAGTGAATTTGAAATTGAAATAAAGAACCGCTTCAGTGCTCTTGACATCTCACAGCAAGATGAAGCCTCGCTTGAAGAGGACTGGAATGAACTTGAAATGACCGTTATAGAAACCGCTGAAACACTTCTTAGCATATAGAGCAGACGGGAAAGCAGAAATGGATGACAAATGAAATTATTGAACTGGTGATAGACAGGTGCAAATGCAAGCGAGACAGTCACGAATACAAAGAAGCAGACAGGAAAATACGAAAAAAGTGCAAGGAAGCAAAAGAAAAATACGTGAATGATCAATGTGAAGAACTTGAAAATCTACAAAAAAGGGACATTTCATTAATGTACAACAAGCTGAGAACAATACACAAAAGAAAGACTAGATCAGTCAATAATGCCATTAAGAATTAAATATGGTAGAATCATGTTTGATAAAGAAGATTATTAAACAATGATGGCAGAATACACAGAAGAGCTTTTTGACGACTCAAGACCTGACAGGCCCGAAGATTACCCAGAGCTGGAAGGCTACTCTATCCTTAAAAGTGAAATCACGGCAGCATTCAGAAGCATGAAAAACGATAAAGCACCAGGAAATGATATCCTAAAAGACAAGTTAGAGGCTTGTGGTAATATGGAATTAGCAAACTGGCGGAAATAATGAACAAAATTTATGAATCTGAATGCATCCCCTAGCAAATGAAAATCTATCTTCATAGCAATTTCTAAGAAAGGATACTTGCTTAACTGGTCTAACTACCGCCTCATCAACCTTATAAGCACATAGCCAAAATCCTTATGAGCACATAGCCAAAATCCTTATGAGCACATAGCCAAAATCCTTATGAGCACATAGCCAAAATCCTTATGAGCACATAGCCAAAATCCTTATGAGCACATAGCCAAAATCCTTATGAGCACATAGCCAAAATCCTTATGAGCACATAGCCAAAATCCTTATTCGCATAGTTATGTCCAGAATGAAGGAAGTTATTCACACTGAGGTCGGTTGAGAACAGTTTGGCTTTCAGAAAAGCAAGGGTACAAGAAATGGAATCTTCGTTATGACATCCATAGCCGAAAGAAACATACATGTGCAACAAGATATCTATGCAGGCTTTATTGACTACGAAAAGGCATTTGACAGAGTGAAGCACATCGATATAATGAGGATTTAGAAGAAATTAGTATTTATGGAAGAGACATTAGAGTCCTAAAGAACCTTTTATTTGGTATCAAATGGCAACAGTATCAATTGGCGGTGAACTCAGTGAATGGACTCATATCAAAGGAGGTGTAAGATAGGGTTGTGTCATCTCTCATGGCCTGTTTCTCTTTACTCTGAGGTGGCAACGCGAGAAGTTAAACAAAGATCAGATCATCTAAAATTCGCTATAAACGTTGTGAACATCAGGAACTCGTAGATATGCTGACGACACATTGCTCTTAGTTAGAAGCAAAGTTGATAAGCAAAATCTCTTATATATTCTGAAAGAACAAAGTGAATTAAGCAGTCGGAATTTATGCAAGAAGAAAACAAAGCCAATGGTGCTCTCGAAAAACAAGATACCACCAGAATACAAGATCAATCTCGATGGCAAAGAACCGCAACAAGTTGGAAATATTCTCACTCAAGGCTGCGGATACAGTTCAGACGTCAAAATGCCGATAGCTTTGGTGAAAAATTCCTTGGATGATATGTCAAGTACACTCACCAACAAAAGCTGGAAATTGAAACAAACAGAGAGTGATGAAGCAGTATGCCTTGCCTATTCTAACGTACGGATGTGAATCATGGACCTTTGGCAAGCAAGATGAAACCCGATTAGAAGATGTGGAAATGTGGCCTTAACGTCGTATAAAGGAAATTTTATGGATAGAGAAGAAATCAGACGAGGAAGTTCTGGAAATGGTCCGAGAGGAGCGGAACTTGTTAAATATTATTCATCAGAGACAACTGAGTTTCGTCGGACATATCAATCGTCGGACACATCACCAGAAATCAATCGAAAAACTGAGTTTGGGAGGCTCCTTAAATATTTGAAAATGAAATGAAAAAAGATTGGAAGGGAGTAGGAGCCGGGAAAGACAGAGACATGATTTCCTTCAGGGTCTGGGGATGATAGCAGGCATGATGACGCAGAATTGCTATTTGTTAGCGCATGACAGAGGTGGTTTCAAGAACATGGTCGTTATTGTCATACTCTGCAATAGCACGCAAAGAAGAAGGAGATCCCATAATGTTATTGGGTTGAGCTCCTTTTTGTTTTACTACTTTCCTTATACACCTTTATAAACTAGCAGATATTTAGTAATAGTTATTTCATTTTCCATGTTACATTCTTGACATTTATCTACTTCCATCTTTTCCATATTAGTTTTTGAGCATCTCATTTTATAGGATGCATCTTTTGTGTGAAGATGACCATTACAACCTTAATACAATGATATTCTTTTGTAGCTCAATGGCATTTGCTTCGTTGTTGCTATGGATTTTTGACCAATGTCTCTTTGACTTTTTCAGATATCACAGCTAGAATTGCTGTTCCTTTGCGAGACAGTTATTTTCACGTTGGCTCAACAGCTGTTGTTCCATGTTATGTTACTGGTGCACCAAAACCAACAATAAGATGGCTTAGAAGTGGCCAAGCAATTCCGCCTGTATGTCAAAATACTTTGCGCTCAAGCACGTCATTCTTTTGACTATACCATAGAAAAAAATTAAAACTATTGTTATTCATATAAATTATGAGCAATTTTGATTAAACATGTAGATTTTATGGATTATGCTTTGGTAACAGTCATTCTCTTATCTATAGCTTACATCACTTTCTATTGGAATTTTTTTAATTATTATTGTTTTACGTGTCATATTTGTCAATGTCTGTTGAAAGCAAATTGAAATGATGACATGAAATATTGTTTGATTTCTCAGGTAATGGGTTGTTTTGTACCTTTGTAGACAATGACAAGATTTTCAACAACCTCACAAGGATATTTGCAAATTATCAGTTCCTTGAAAACTGATAGTGGTTTTTTCACTTGTATTGCTAATAATGGTGGCGGTGATGCACAAACAACAGCTTATGTGGGAATTGTTGGTTAGTATAATATATCTTTTGAATTGAATTTTCAGTTACGTTTTGGTGTTTTATTTAGTTAACTTTTACTTTGAAATTACAATTTGTCGTATACAAAATTGTTTCACTCTTGCATTTTGTATGTATGACATTTCACCCATTGTTGCTCGACAGTAGTACCACAAAAATGTCTCATCATTTATAGCTAGTTTATGATACATGCTAGAAAAGAGAGCAGAAAGGAGACAGGAGAGAGGAGACAGGAGAGAGGGGAAAGGAGAGAGGGGAATGGAGAGAGGGGAAAGGAGAGAAGGGAAAGGAGAGAAGGGAAAGGAGAGAAGGGAAAGGAGAGAAGGGAAAGGAGAGAAGGGAAAGGAGAGAGGGGAAGGAGAGAGGGGAAAGGAGAGAGGGGAAAGGAGAGAGGGGAAGGGAGTGCATCTTATAAACAGTAATAACATGCACAGAGTTTGGCAGACAATGGGAAGGGAACAGTGGGGTTGAATTCTTGCATGTTGCCATTGTTAAACTTGAAATTTGTTGTATATGTAAATCAATAGTGTTGTATGTAATTGGTTGTGTGTGTTAATATTTCAATTTTTTTCGTTTGTAGAGCCAACACTAATCACAAAGGGGCCCAATGCTACAACTATTGCCCAGAAAGCTGTTACTATATTGTTACCGTGCCAAGTATCCCATGATCCAACTGTGAATGTTACATGGGAATGGAGAAAGAACACAGGGAAGCTGAATGATGCAAGGTATACTGTGCTCAATGATGGAACTCTACAGATTGTTAGTACCCAGGAAATTGACGCTGCAACCTTCTCATGCAATGTTTACTCAAATGGTGGAAATGGAAGTGTTAGCACTGTTTTACAAATTGTTTGTAAGTTTGTATAATTTTCTAGTAATTTTCCCCCATTTCAAGGAACTGTTTTGGTCCACCTGTTACCGATGTTTATCTATCATCTTTTGTGATCATAAATTCATTTCACAAATGTGATAAATCTTGATCTAACTCTTCCTAATCTTAACTTCTCAGCTCTTCCTTTTTCACCATCTACACCAACTGCCTCTGAGATACGGACAAACTCCCTACGACTAACATGGCTGGCACCGGAATACAATGGTGGAATCCCTTTGAAGGATTACGAGTTGCAGATAAAGAATGAAACGGCAAACACATTCAAATCATTACTGTTTACGACTCAGTTGAGTGTTGAAGTAAAAAATCTGTTAGCTGGTGTTAAATACTCGTTCAGAGTTGGCGCACGAAACGAACTTGGAACGGGTAGATGGAGTCCACAGACGCCTTTTATACAAATGAAAATTGAAGGTTTGTTGTGATTTGTTCTACTTCATATCTTGCACATCTACATCCTTAAATACATGCCCTACATTTGCACTCCTGAGTATAGAACCGTACCCCCGTCAATTACTGTTTGTTAATCTTTGTTTCCATTTTCTTTCCAGCTCCATCCAGGGCGCCAACAAACGTTCGTGCCATGTCAACACAGCAAACTAAAATCACCCTTCGTTGGACGGTAACATTTTTATTCTTTTGAACAGATTGAGCCTTTAAGTTGCTGATTTCCTCAAAACATTTGTATTATGTCTATGTGGGCGATTTGTTTCTTTCCCATTTGCTATATGACAAACGCCGCAGTCTTTTATTTTTCAAATCAGATGGGGAGATTATTCTGTTGAGTTTAGAAGAAGAGAAATACTTTTAGTATGCTCTTAGATGTCTTGATTTCATGTGATAAAATTTGTTAGGAGGATGTCAAAATCACTTAGAGGTGCTTTTCAGAGGGGTCCTCAAGATATACTATAGGAATCATAAAAAACAACTCCACTTTTTTCGAGCAATATGAGAAGCAGATAGTTCGAAAAGAATACAATGATACTATTTTTTCTCTATATAATTATTTCATTATTATAACCCTTGGTAGTTATTGATGGTTTATGCAATTTCTCATTTGCAGCCGCCACCTGTTGAATACCACAATGGAAAACTGAAAGGTTATAATGTGTATTACAGGGTACAGGGTTACACTAATTCAGCTTTTACAATTAGGGTAGCACCCCCTGGATTACTAACAGATGCCGAGATAACATATGTGCTTGATAATCTATTGACATTCACTTTTTACGAAATCAAGGTTGCTGCTTTTAATGATGCGGGGGTTGGCGTCCAGTCAAGATTGCTCATTGCTGAAACTAAGCCAGGAATACCCAGCGTTGCGCCGACCGGCGTTTCTATCGAGGTCGTAAATGCAACTGCGGCGTTAGTGAGTTATCATGCCCCAAAGCAGATACATTGGAATGGGCAGTTGATTTCAAGCAGGGGGTTTGCTTATGAATCAGAAAGGCCTTTGGATCCTTATGTTTATGATGCAACATACAACCACGCGACCAGATACAATCAAAGTTTTATTATGATGGGGTTGAAGCCAAACACGCAATATGCACTAAGAGTGGCAGTTGTGACAGCATCTGGTGCCGGCCCAAAAAGTGATGCCGTTTACTTTAGAATGCAAGAAGGTAGCCCTGGTTCACCACGAAATTTTATGGTTACTGCAACGTATGCCCATTCGATTTTGTTGCGTTGGAGTCCACCTTATGAAAAGAACGGTGTACTCCTTGGATACAAGGTAGGCCATAGAGTTTATCAGTTTGGAAGAGGAACTTGGATACCCAGAAGTCAGCCAGAGCCCCCAGAATCTGGTGGGGCTGTTTTCAGACATTTACAACTTAATACAAAGTATGAATTTTATGTTTTGGCATACACCAGTGCTGGAGATGGACCTCGAGTGTTCATTGATGCTCAGACAAGGCAAACTGCACCAACTTTGCCTGGCAAACCGAGCAAACCAATACTGGTAGAGAATAATGGAACTTCAATTACTTTAAGTTGGATCATGGGTGAAACGGGTGGAACTCTGATGAGCTATTATCTGATAGAAGCGAACAACCAATCAAATTATAAAAATTTACCTGAAGTTTACCGTGATTGGTATTTAGCTGTCAATTTAACTCGGATTCAGGATATTCCAACTCGTATAAAGAACCTTACAACTAACACAGTTTATCGTTTTCGTGTTACTCCCATTAATTCAGTTGGACGTGGTCCCACAAGCAATATTTCAGAGGACATTCTTACTGCTGAATCCAGTATGTGTACATTTATTTTATAGTTGCCAGTCTCTGTAGATGTAACAAGGTATTTGTAAGATGATATGAAATCTCGCATATATTGTTTGTATTCCCAATCTTCATCATCTCCCTTTTTCCCTTCATCATCTCCCTTCATAATCTCCTTCATCATCTCCATCATCTCCCTTCATCATTTCCCTTGATCACCTCCCATCATTATCATCTGTCCCGCCCCTCATATCCCCTCACTATAGCCATCCTTTGGCCACCTATGCATCTTTGGAATAACAACACTTTGTGGTCGTAATGTTTCAGAGAGAAGACGATAGTTTTCATAGAACCTGTTTCTGTTTTTTCTTTTCTGAATCTCTGAAACTGTTCAATTATGTTGTCTTGTTTTTTATTCCTTATTTGGAAATACTGGTCCTTTATTTTACGATTTCTTCGTTGATGGCGATTATCTATTCTTTAAACTGAATCTTATTTGTATTTGTTTGTTGTTATTTGTTTATTTATCTTCTTATTATATTTGTTTATACAGAGCCCTCCGTTGGTCCAACGAATTTGCAAGTAACAGCTCATGACCGTCAAGGTCTTCTCATCCAATGGATTGTATGTACATCAAAACATATTCAAATCAGTCATTGGTACCTTTATCTAAAACACGGAATGTGATTTCAATCCTCGAATTGCATTATTTCCTTCTTGAGAGATTGAGAGCATTTCTATCTTGTAGCCTCGTTTTCATTTATCTTTTTTAGCCTCCACCAAAGCACACATGGGGTAGTGGCACTATATTCTACAAAATAAAGCTAGTCTCGATTGGGAAACGAGATCGTGATGAGAGAATTGTGCATCAGAGAGACAGTCAATCAAGGCAATATATTGCAGTTGGGTTGGCAAAATGGACTCAATTTAATGTGACGGTTACTGTTTACAATAGTGTTGGAAATGGACCAACTACTTGGCCTGTTACTGGAAGGACCGCAGAGGATGGTAAACAAAATTTATAATGTGCATTTGATGTTACTCGTTAATTTATTTGATTATCAAAATGTACTAAGTAGCATGCTAATAGGATTTCGCGATCATCTTTCTTTTTTGCAGTTCCTGACAATGGTCCAGCAACTATAAAAGTTTCTGTTGTAAGCAGCTCGGTTGCAAATGTTTCATGGACTCCTGTTCCTCCTGAAATTCGAAACGGAATCATTCTGGGATACTTTGTAAGTTATTTCAATGAGCAAAGTTTATTTTTTTTCATATCCTTTCTTTGGTTTATTTGCTTATTGATTAATTTTATTAGTTTTTAATGTATTTATATTGCTATGTTTGGAATTATACGATAAACTTGTTGGCTACAAGGATTCATTTTTTAATTTCATTTAGGTATATTACAATATAAAAACAGAGCAATTAGTTGTGCACAGGAAGGTCATAATTGGTGGAGACACGTACTTGACAGTGCTGACTGGCCTAGCGGGTTATGCTAGATATGAAGTCAGAATATCTGCCTACACCAAATCAGGCGAAGGAAAGAAAACTGACCCAGTAGAGTTTGTTACTCCAGATGGAGGTATGTTTCATAGATAGTGAAATAACCGTACCGTTTTTCATATATTGTTAATGTTTATGTAAGTTGATGATTTTTATGTTTTTCTGATCAAAGCAAAATTTGATAGAATCACGCTTTGATTGGTTTTGCAATGTCTATAAGGAGTTGTCACTTATGAAAGGATCATACTGACACACAGGTTTAAGGATGGCAAGTAGGAGAGGGATTTGTGCTGGAAATCACAAAATTCTTATTGGATAATATCCTAGGAGATAGAACTTATGCTATGAACATGTGCTATTATGACCCAGAACATTTAGTTTTGACGCTACTTTTTATATCTTACCAATGCCTCACAAGTCTCTTTGTTTTTAGTTGCTGGTAAACCGTATCAGGTTCGTTTCCCTACTGTGCGGACTGATTTTGTTCGAGTCACGTGGAAGCCTCCTCTGCGGCCAAATGGTGCTATAGTAAGTTATGAAGTGCAGCACAAAGTCAAAGATTCAAAAGATGATTTTGCTGTTGTTGCTCAGCCTCGATCAGGGCCTGATGTCCGTAGTGCTGACGTTAGTGGCTTGATTGGAAATCGTTATTATATATTTAGAGTTTATGCAAAGACCCGACTTGGACGTGGCATTCCAGCTGAAGAGCTTGTATTTACATCGCCTAACAGACGTAAGTGGAACTTCATAAATGCAGGAATTTTGATTGGCCTTGTATGGGTCAAGTACTGCACAGTTCAAGTTGAATCTCGTACGTTGATGTCAGTATGCCATCCATTTGTCAACAGCTAATGACCTAAATTGACCATAGCCTAATGACCTAATGACCATAGCTTGGTTTATAACTGTATTTTTTTAAAGCTGATGTTCTTTAGCAAATTTTAAACAGTTTTGGTCTACATTTTTTCCAGAGGTTCCAGAAAGCCCTGTTGTTTTGCCGATTATTCTGTCTGATGTTGATTCCACGTCAGTCTTGGTGAAATGGAAGCCTCGTTATGATGGAATGAGTCCTATTAGATCTTACACGTTGCAGTACAACAAGATACCAGATGGATGGAAGGATTACTTGTCAAATGTGACAGGTCGTGTTGATATAGATGCAAGTGTTACGTCATTGCTCGTCACCAGGCTATTGCCGTCAAGTTCTTATAGCTTTAGAGTCAAGGCTACAAATGATGTTGGGGACAGTGGTTGGAGTGCAGCATCAAAAGCGGTCCTTACACATCCAGACGGTATGATTGTAGTATCTTGGAAAAAATGTTATTTTTGTTGTTGTCGGGCCTTAATTACTATTGAATGGACGGGCGTTATGATACACACACACAAACACACACACACACACACACACACACACACACACACATACACACACACACACAGACACACACACAACACACACACACACACACACACACACACACACACACACACACACACACACACACACACACACACACACACACACACACACACACACACACACACACACACACTATGCAACTATTTTCGTTGTGTTATCCCTGGGTTTATGTTAACTTTGTGATTGTCTATCGATTTCCAACTGCATTATTACAATGTATTTTAGGCGTATCATGTAAATTACACCTGAGAGTTCATATTGCCAATATCCTACGCAATCAATATTTGCTTCTCATCTCCATATTCCGACATGGCGTTCTGTATATTAACTGCTATATCACAGACCCTTTGAACCAATGAAATCTCTCTTTGTATTGCGTAATTTTCTAAACAATGATGTCCTCATTGATATTCAAGCTAAGTTGGTCCGTGTTTTCTGCTCTTCTCTTATGCATTTATAGATTGTTTTGTATTTGTGATTTTAGCTCCAAAAGGTGCGCCTAAGAACTTGAGGATTAAAGCACATTCTCCAATATCTCTTAAAGTCGAATGGGAGGTTAGTATAGTGTTCTATGATTTCTCAAATTAATTTTATTTATTGCGGAAAAACTGCAGAAGCCATTCATCATCTTTGCATTTTCTTCTTTTATTTTATGACGTAGTTCTTGGTCAAGTATCATATGTCAGTGTAATTTCTGTATCTTTTGTCCTTTCTCTACTTCGTCTCCTCAATCCTTTTTTGCAGCTACATATTTCTCTTCTCTTTTACTCCTTGAAGCTAGACATCTGTTTTCATTTTCCTATTTTCTCATTTATTTTTTTAAATCTATCCGACATCTATCTTTGTGCTCTGACTCTTGCTTGCTCTACAACTTTGTCCTAATCAAAGCATTTCTCATGTCAACAGGCTCCCAGCTTTGAAGATTTGGGTGGTTTACCTGTGCAATTCCTGTTACGATATCGTGAGCTTGGAACTTCTCAATGGTCATCAAATAGACAGCTCCCAAAAACTCCTCTCTATGCACTGATACAGAATCTCAAAGGTTTTACAGCCTATGAAGTTTCCATGGCTGCAAAGAATGATCGTGGCACTGGACCTTGGGCTCAGAAAACTGGTGTAACTGGAGAATCTGGTACACATTTTATGTTCTTTGCTGTCTTCTGCTACAAAATTAAAACTGCATTAATCTTTTTTTGATTATTTGTTTATTCATTAGCGATGTTGATGATTTATATTCGTATCCGTTATATATTTATTGTTATCATCTTTATGCTGTTTGTCCCAGTGATACTTTTATTGAGGTAATTTTTCTTTTTTAAAATTTTGATTAAAATTGAATGGTATCTGTTGCAAAAGTGATATTTAAGTTGATGTTGTTTCAAGTTCACACTTTTTCTCTCCTAAACTTTGTGCATGATTGAAACTTTATCTCAATATTTTATATTTTTATGTTGTATTTTGATCTCCTCCGCAGTACCCGTTGGAGTACCATCAAATGTTATAGTAACAGCTGAAGATTCGACGACAATCAAGGTTCGTTGGACTCCTCCTGCGGCGTGGACAATTCGTGGAAATTTGCTTGGCTATAAGGTAATTCGAATTTGTCTTTTATTGTGTCACGTGTTTGCGGATTCTTCTTGTTAGCAATGCCATTGTTTTGTATAAAATTTGTGAATCGAATTCTGTACTTTGCTGTCTGTTTGTTGTTGGCTGTTGTTTATTGTTGGCTGTTGTTTGTTGTTGGCCGTTGTTTGTTGTTGTTCACTGTTGATTGTTATTGCTCGCTATCGTTGTTGTTTTGTAGTTTATCGTTAGCCAATTTTAGTTGTAGTTGTAACATGTATGGAAATCTTTTTAGATTGAATATCGCAAGTTGGGAGTATCATCCAGAAGAAAACGACGGCGTCGTTCAACAAAGAGCATTTGTCCCGTTCCAGAAAAGCCGCTGAAAGTCAAAATCGCTGGACCCTATGTGCAGGAAGAGACAATTAGAGGGGCAGAAAAGAATTCCCGATATGAAATAACTGTTAGGGTATATAATGGAGCAGGTGATGGACCGAAAAGTCAAATTCGGTACATAAATACACCTGAAGGAAGTGAGAAATTTAAGATTTTGTTTATTGTTCATTTTACTTTACCGTCAAACATTATCGCATTGTTTGTTTGATATTTTGATACCGCGAGTGATATTGGCATTGCTCTGGAGAAGTGTTATTTTGCAAATGTTGCTTAGATTCATTTCATTTTCATATAGATTACTTTTGATTTGATTTTTTTATTTGGAATGATTTTTATCGAAATGACAGATTCATAGTGTCACCAGTTATGTAAATTGAATTCATTTAACAGTTATGTAGGTACTGTAAATTTGAATGTGATTGATTGACCAATGGACATTTGAATGTGATTGATTGACCAATGGACATTTGAATGTGATTGATTGACCAATGGACATTTGAATGTGATTGATTGACCAATGGACATCTTACAATTTCGTATTAATCTACCCATTTGTTAATCTTTATAGCGCCAAGTCCCCCTGTTATTCTTTGGAGCAAATCATACATCAATGATATTGATATTCAATGGAGAGAACCTTGCTCTCCCAATGGCAGAATTACTGCTTATGAAGTACAGTATTGGGAAATTGGTACAACCGAAGTCAATAAGAGGCAATTTAAAGAGAGTAGATTTACAGATCGAATTTCTGGATTGAAACCTTTAACAAATTATCGAATACAACTGCGAGCTGCAACCCGAAGTGGATTTGGAGAGTCAGCATTTTTGACACTTAAAACTATCTCTGGAATTCCAGGTATGTTGACAACTTTGTTTATTTTTGCTGTATTTTTATTCATTTATCATTTTACATTAATTTTAGCTTTTTATCTTTTAATTGTCGTATTTGATAATTAGTTTGTTTATCTGATTTTATCATGTACAGTACTTTTATCGCACTTCTCGTGCTTTCATTCGTGCGACTTTTTCAGAGTTTCTGATTAATTGCCAAGTAGTCATTTGTTATTTTTTTATACAGTGCATAGTTTGATAAATCCCAAGTGTTGTATTATGTATACAAGTTGTTCATTGTTGTTGTTGTTGTTGTTGTTGTTGTTGTATTTTGAACCACAACAGAATTTCATTTATTGACAAACGCAGTTTTCTTCACGTTGTGAAAGTCTCCTCATTCGCACTCTTAGCGTTGCCTGAGCAACCCGGAAAACCTGAAGTATTATCAACATCAGCTACAACAGCAAATCTGCAATGGAAAGAGGGAGATAATGGAAATGTACCAATAATCAAATATAGAATTCAATATGCAAAATCTGGTAATGCGCCACCGCCTATCTTATTCTCATTCCGATTATAAATATCGATATCTTAATTTTAGAGCCCATAAATTCCCGTCTATATCCATTTGTTTCATATTTATCTTCCCTTACTTGTATACTATCTTTAGACAGTATCCCTCTTTACTCATCAATCTCTTTTCCCATTTGTTTCCAGTTATATTCGTGGATACCTACCTATGTTCATCTATATGCATCTATGAACTTTATTATATATTATATATGTCTTTGTTATGCACAAAGAATCCATTGGTTCACAATCACACTCAACTGTTATTTCGTTTTCTTACGTGCTATTTGAAAGATAAGGGATATGTAATCAGCTAAATTTATTGCTTAGTTGTGTTTTTCGTATTCACAAATTTATCATCAATTTTTAGTTGTTTGTTTGTATTCCATTCTGAAAATGCTTTGGTTTAAATTTTTGTATTAATGATTTATGCTTACTTTTAACGATTTGTATACATATCTCGATTGAATGATTGATTGATCGATTGATTGAATGATTGATTGATGGATTGATTGATTTACTGATTGATCATGCATACCTTGAAGCAGCATAATTTTCATCGAAAGTAGCTGAAATTTTTCATCAGCTGAAGCTTCATTATACTTATTACCTGTTCTTTTCTGAGATTTTAGATAACTCTACTTTTTCTTGAAATTTGTTTTACATTTTTAAATCATATCTATCACTTACTTACAATGTTTAGATTCAAATTGGAAAACTGGATGGGAAGTGTATTTTGACAAGTGGGGTCGTGATGGCAACAAGATCTTCTACACCATCAACAACTTAGAACCAGAAACGACATATTCTTTCCGTGTTATTGCCGTAAACAAGATGGGTGCATCACTTGCTAGCGATGCCACTGTTCCACTTAAAACAGGTATTGCATAGAATTAAATAGTATTAGTATGTGTATTAACTAACAGCCTTATAAAAGAATTAATTATGTGTTATTTCGGCTATCTTTTATTTCCTTGATACGTCCATTGATCAGAATATGTTCTCTGTTGTGGTAGACATATTTTCGTGTCTTAAAATATTTTCGTGTAAGGACAAATAAGTTAGTCTGATAATTCCTTTACCAAGGTTTCATCAATCATTTGTTTGTTCTTTTTACTATCAGTCCAAGTTTTCTCTTGATTTTATCTGGCTCAACATGCAGCCGGGGTGGTCATATCATGTGATCACATCCAAATGTAACACCACCAACCGCCATCTACAAGACTGAATTAATTACTAAGTAGCAAATCTTAAAACGTCATCATTTTCCTCCCTTTGATATTTTTGTCCGTTTGAATGCAAACATCAATATTAATATGTTTTATTTTCTTACTAGGGAAGAAAACTGAGAAGCCATTCCATTCAGAGCTTTGGTTTATTTTGTTGATCATTGTTGTTGCATTGTTGATTGTTGCTCTCCTTGTTTTGTTTATTTGCATTCGAAGAAGAAAACAGAAAGGATCCAAATATCGTAAGTGAATTTTGTCTTCTCATAACTCTTTCCACACCCAGATTTGGGTTGTATTTCTCATAAGTTTTATTTTCATCAGTATTATTCCGCTGTAGGTGATCTCTATTTTGAATTCTTTTATCTAGCATATGACTTCCTTAGTGCTTAATTGTTTTTATTTGTTGTACATTGGTCAGTTATGAATTATTGCACAATAGTAGAAGTATTTTTGAAGGGGTTTGTGATACATTTAAAAAAATGCATGTCATGTGTTGCACAAAAACGGAATAATAAGTCATAAAGAGTTTATTTCATAACAGCCATCAGCAAAATTTTAACCATATTATTAAAGATATTAATGGGACCGTCTATGTTTATGAAAAGTTTTTGTCTAATCTTCCAAATCGTTTGTCTTTAATCATAGTTTTAAATTCTTAAAACGATATTAACTGCTTTGTTCTTTTGTTCAATGGGCATTAATAATAATGCTTTTTAAATTTTTGTTTAATTTAACGTTGTTAAACCTGTAACTAAATCTTTAAGTAATAATCTTAGCCAAAGTTCTTCCATGCTACTCTTTGTTCATTTGGTCGTATTTTGTTTTATGCTTGGTAAATATAACAGGGTTTTTTTAGCAAACTATCAGTCATTCTGCGTTCTTTTTTTGTGCGATAATTTCTTGTATCTGTCTCCTTCGATTTCATTTACCTTTTTCAAGTGAACCACGTAGCTTCCAATAGTTGTTTGTCATCCTCCACTGGGAGGTACGGGGAATATATTGTTAAAGATTAAGGTAATCTGAATTTGGGTTTGTTTCAGGGGTACGTTTATGCGCACGGTTCAGGGGTACGTTTTGGGGGTATGATGCGTGGTTCATGGCAGTTTACTCGAGTTAACAAAGATAGTGCGATAAATCGTTAATCATATTTAACTGCAAAAATTTTCAACCAAGCACATTTAACCGGCTTTCACTCAAAAATCTACTTTTGGACATTATTTTTGCTGCAAAAGGCTGGAATTTTTGATTTTGGAATTTTTAAAGGGTCTTTTTACGTTTATCGCACTATCTGTTGTAGATGACGATATAACGCCTAAAGATCGACAACTACAACAACAAACAAATGATTTGAGAAAATTGCAAACGAGGCCACGATCAGAGTTTATATCGGCATATGGTTACGAGCAAGTTGAAAAGGCTGTTGAAGAAGAGGAAGTGAAGGAGACCAAACGGCCTAAGTCTGAGTTGCTTTTACCAAAAGATATCGAGTCGAAATTGCAGTCCGGTCATACTGGCACAATGCGGGATCGAAAAAACCGACTGGAAAAACTTGACTTGCAACCTGTGGCTGTTGAGGTGCCAAAAGTTCCGGATGATGTGCTAGCAGTGCGTGAAAGACGAGCACCCGAGGGTGAGGAGGGTAAAAGAATTGAAAAAGATGGAGTATATTCACCTCTCAAGAACGTCCCGCTTGGCAGTCATGATGAGACACGATTTTCGGGATCAGACTATGCGATAGTCACATCTTCTGTTGCATATTCATCAGATAGTGATAGAAAGTCAAGTGCATCGTCAATTGAGAAGTGCCCCCCGGTTATACGAAGACACCCACGTAGGAATACGAATGCCCAAATACCTGGAAGAAGGCGTAGTACCGGGGGTGTTCCTGGGCAAACTGAAACACCCCACACTGTTAGCCAGTCAAAGTCCTTTGTGAATCAAAGTTTTGATGATCAGCAAGATCCTATTGTTGAATTGCCATTGTCAAGATCAGCTTCAAGAAGGTCTTTAAGATCCGAAAATGTTTTATCAGATAATGTTATGTCATCATTTTGTGCGACACCAAAATCAGCGCACAGAAATTTGGAGCAAAAAGGTGATGACAAGGGACCTTCTCGAAGAAGTCCTAATCTGTTGGATGAAATTAAAACAAGAAGACAAAGCTTGCGAAGATGCAAACGTCCGTCATTATCATCATCATCTTCATCTTCATTGGAAGAAGATGAAGCAAGAGCCCATTACAGTCATAATGTTAGTATTGAATCCGGCAAATCGATATCCAAACGAGAGCCAAGGGAAAATGTAAGCAAAGCAGCAGCTAAAGATACCAAGCAACGATCGAAGAGTCATGGTTCATTGGACAGTGTTTTGTCAAATCGTTGTAATGAATATGAGGATGTGTTTATCGAACAAGAGAAAGTTGATGTTTGGCGATCTCAGGAAAGTTTGAACAATCAGCGATGTAGAAAAGGTGGCTATGACGATCATGGTGGAAATCGTGAAAGTCGCATGTCCGGTGGAAAGAGTGAGCAAAGAACAAATCTTAGACGGTCCACTGAAGAGATGTCAGATACTCGGTCAGAAAGAAAGTCTTATAGAAGGTCGGGTCAATGGTCAGGTGAAAAGTCAGGTGAAAAGTCAGGTGGAAAGTTGGGTATGGAATCATGTAACAAATCCGGTAGACGACCCAATCAGAAATCAGATGGATGGTCAAGTGAAAGACGAGATAGAAAGTCGCACAGAAGGCCAGATGATACCCAAGGGAGACAATCGCAAGTGTCTGGTTATAGCCCAGGTAGAAAGTCAGGCACAAGATCAGATAAGCGATTCAATGGTTCCTCGGATGTAAAGTCAGATAGGGTATCCTATCGTTCAAATCGTGAAGATAGCGATTACGACGAAAAGTGGGACATTGATATCGATGATGTTAGAGAACCTGTTAGAAGGATGAGAGTGAAATCGAGAGATGATGAACACGATGTTGAATATGGGGAATTAGTTAGAAATTTAACACGTGGTAGAGCACGAACATCATATGACCACGAGATAGATAGAAAACATTTTGCAAATGAAACGCGAGAACGATCTAGAAGTCGTAGAGGTTTGTATTGAGAATCAAGTGTTGAGAATTGACAAGAAGTTTGTTTAGCGTTTCTTGTACGTTTATCATCTGATGGTCACATGATCTCGAAATACATCCACTCTTGTTTTTTTATGCTGGGTATATAAAACTTTGCGTACTGCTGAGTTTGAAACTTTTTTTTTGCATACTGAAAGTGATTTCTTCGTCTTGCATTTCCATGATAAGTAGTGCATTTTTGTGGATTTATCTGCCTTATTATCACGGATGTAAATTGCTTTTCATTCGTTCACGTGTGACATTTTGTTTCATAACAGGCGAAGTGAATACAAATGACAATGCGCCCATGAGTAGTTTTGAGTTGGCAATGGTTCGAAATAAAGGAGGGAGTGCTCAAAGGTTGATTAATTCAGACACAGAATCACGATCAGGAAAATCAGTCGCATCAAAGAAATCAAGGACTACAGTTGATAGGTATGATTCATTTGAATGGGATCTTAGTATTTCTAATCTTTCTTAAGTAGCTTTCGATTTTATCAGGGATGTACATGTTTCATAAACTGAGACCCCATTAATTTATTGATTATATCAATTATTGATGGGAGTAGTCAAAGCGATGATGAAATGATTCACTTTGATTTTGGCGTGATTTTTTGTGTCCATTAGAGGAATGCCGACAACTGATTTTATGTCCATGTCCAATATTATTTATGAACCTCTCTCTGAGCATTGCAGAACTTTTTCGATGTACTCTGTGTAAGAAGCTTGGCGGATCCGAATGCAGAATGGAATATGATATTGATTCATCTCGTGTATTACAGGAAATCAACAAAAGATGTTGTTGATGAGCGAACAAATAGCAGTATTTCTAAGCATTCTGAGCCGTCAGATGGTGAAGCAGATAAGTCAAATCAAGAATCAGAAGATGAAGGGAAGTTTGTCAGAGGTGGCCCAGTTGCAGGATCGATTGCAAGCCACTATGCTAATGACCCGTTCTACAAAAACTGGAGGAGTTCATTGGACAAGAAGACAAGAAAAGCGATCCTTACAGAGTACCACGATCGACACAAGAAAGGAGCGGCTGCTGCAAGGCAATCTGTTGAAAGTGTTGGTAGTTCAAGGCCATATCGTTCTACCTCTGAAGAAGGCCTTGATCGAATAAATGCTCGTAGGCCTAGACCTGGAAGAGCTGATTTGTCTGAGAAAAGAAAGCTGGCTCAATCCGATCCTTATTTGAATCAAGAACCAGCCCCAAGCGTCAGCTCATTCACTCCATCAGGAGAAGGAGAAAGGCCAGCCGTACGGAGGCCAGGTAAAAGACCGATGGATAGAGCAGCAGCGAGATCTGAGCCATCCCTGAATGTAAACGATTCGGATTCAGATGGTAATTTCCCTCCACCATATGAAGATGAAAACGCAAGGCGAAGAAAGAATAGTTTCTTACGAGCAACTAAAGGATCTCATCAAAGCTTACGCAAAGGAAGCGTTGATAATCTGGATGACGCAAGCAGGGCCAAGCAAGATCTTGCAGCGGAGTTGGACAGAGCAGCCAATTATTACGCAAGGGCACCGCCTCCTTATGAGGAAAGTGATGATTATGATGTTGATATACGGTCACCTCCAGCTTATACACCTTGGCAAGATGGCGTTGATGAATCACGACCTGGTAACAGAGGGAAGAGAAACTGGCGACCACAAAGACAGCAGAATGGGCGTGATTACAGGTCTCAGAGCTCGTATGATTCAAGAAATGATGTTGAATTGGATGATGATGTTGATGGACCATCAAGAACGTCAATGACTCTTGTATAGTGTTTGCGCAAGTTTTTAGGCAGTCTAGTTTTCAGACATTACATAAGTCGAAGTGTATGGTGGACACCGAGATGAAAGATAGGCCATACGATATTATGCGGTGCTGTGACCAATCAGAGAAGTGCAGCATGTGCCCGATGAGTGTAGAATTGTCTTGAGGTATTCAGTTTCAGGAAAGACTCGGTTGACAGCTTTCGTGACAATTAGTTGTTGTAATTTTTTATTTTTCATCCTATTTTCCGACGCCATTACTACCTTTTGTGAAATTTCAAGCCAATGTTTGGGATTTGCACTAATTTTAAGTAACTCTGGTTATTGCTTTAAAGAGTAACCTTGGAATTTAAAAGAGTACAACAGTTAAGTTATATCTTATTCAATCAATTGCCATTCTGAAAAGTCAAGTGTCCTCATTTGATTCATCTTGTAAAACAGTTTGTCACAGATGGAAAATGGCTCTTTCGATTAGCACATAGTTATCTCATCTACACGTTTTTTATAAGAAACCTCTTTTTCGTCTTAGTTTCAATTTTCTTAACTTTCCCTACAATTGAGGCTGAAATTTTCTTAACTTTCATTACAGTGAACTGGCTAAAAGAGGTTACTATTATTTGTTACAAAAGGTTTGATCTTTGTTAACCAAAATTATCAAAGAAATGTTTTGAACTTTGTAAAGGAGCTTGCAGATAATGAGCTAATATCGATTTCAGGCGCATGAAAAATGTGAATTTTGGAATTTGAGCCTGATGATTTTCTTAAGATTTTTGACCCTCATTTTCTTATAAACTTTTTTCTTCTTAAAGGAAATGTGTATACATTACCGTTCGTATTTTTTTTGCATTCTGCTGGTTTATTCATGAGAGAGTCCATCCCTCTTTTACAAAATATTTAGGTGTAAGATTTGTTAGTAATTTTTCATATGCTTGAGACTTTGTGCAATCGGCTATCAAGCTTATACTTATATAGCAGAACTGTGTCTTTGCATAGATGTATTTTTCCTTTTAGAGAACACCAAAGTTATTTAGGAGACTTGTACAGAAACTTTTCACGAGCCAGTTGATTAATTTACACTATTGTGCTTTTGTTTGGTGCCATTTGTCAACAGCCTCGTATGTGTTTTATTAGATCTTGGATTTATAGTATTCACTTTTATTGTTCATAATTGTAGAATTGCCTCGTTTTCATGAAATCCGAAAGATATGCTTTGTATTACTTGCACTGATTTTTTGATGATGGCCTTATATTAAATTGCATGGTCTTATTCCATATGATAAAATAGTTAACATACATTATTATAAGTTATTTTTCTGCCTTGTGTCTTTGGAACTTATATTCACATTATCAATTTATGGTTTCATGAACTTATTCTAAATCAGAAAGAAATGAAAAGTGAAAGTGCGAGAAAATCAGAAAGAATAATTATAGAATCAATCTTGTAAATCATTTTCAATTATGAATAAGGCAGATTTGTCCTGAAAATGTAAAAATCATAGAAGTGCAGGTTCTATGGAAGATTTAAGGGTGTGTGACTCTTCCCAGTAATATAAATAACAAATATAATTCCTAGAAGTTTCTTATATATTTGATATATTTTTGTTTCATCACGGGTGTTCTAACTCTGTTATCATCATGTGGTAATTAAATGGTGTAGCTCATACCTTTCCAACCATTAGTTGCTTTTAAATATTGAAATATCAAGAAGATCTGAGTACAAGTAAAAACAAAATGAATAATTTAAAACACAAATATATGAACAAATTAATTTGACACTGGTGTTATAAATTAAAGCAAGTGAACAAATTGTAGGCTGACAAATTATACAATTTTCCAGAAATTTCCTCATAAATGATGCATATTGTTAGATGATAGGCTCTAATTCCTTTGAAGTTGAAAATCAAAGTGCCAATTGAATGCTTGATTTCTTTCCAAGTTGTTTGGAAGTCTCTGTCTGTAGGAGGCAATTCTGCGGAACAGCCTGTTCAAGGCATCAAAAGGACTGATGAAAAACATCCATGAGAAGATCATATCACAGATGAAAAAAGGAATGAATGGCCAAAGTATCTTCAGCATTAAACTGCAACCTAATACCCAGATGAAATTTTTGAGCATCATTCCAGGAATGGCTCTGAAATGAAACAATAACATTTGCTATTGGTAAATACCATCTATCTATATCTATCTGCACATGCACACACATTGTATGTATACATATTTATATATATATATATGTTTACTTAAAGGATAGTATATTTGTGGTCTATTCTTTATATATATATATCAGATATCAGGGGAGTTAAAATAAGCCACTGTGGTCTAGTGGCTGCGACACTTGCCTGGAATGTGAGAGACCCTGGTTCAATCCCAGGTGGTTGCAAGTTTTAATTTTCTCCTGATCTTTCTGAGCATTATATCAACCCCTTTCTGTTTGCACCGAAAAAGGAGAAATCCTGGTTACTCGCGAGCTACTGATTGCATATAAATATATATATATATATATATATATATATATATATATATATATATATATATATATATATATATATATATATATATATATATATATATATATGCAATCATTACTGATGATTTATTGAAACATCTACATTTAAGTGAAGTACATTTTTGATTTTGTCTTGTATATATTTATATACTATGTAAAGGTGGCTCTCATTCAGTAATATATATATATATATATTATATATATTATATATATTATATATATGTGTGTTTAGTACAAATGTTTTGCCATTATTACAGCAAAAATTTTTTCAAAATGTCCATCATGTTCTTCCCAAACACTAATAATTGCATTGATCCTTTCTCCCAAAAACAATGCTTTTAACTTTGGTACTTCTCGTCAATCAATTCAAACAATATTACTAATATTATTTTCAACACTTAAGTTTATTATTCCTGTTAGTTTATTGCTATTTCCTTTCAATGACCTACAAGCATATTATCTGATCATCCAATTTCTTTTTTCCACTTTAGTAACCTTTTGATGCATTGTTGTATATATGGAATTCTGACAAACTGTGCAATGAAATGATTAAAGAAAAGAAAAATAAGCATTTACTTGTAGCTTTCAAATTGAAGGAGCCATGCAGCATTTGTTAGTTCTAAGCACCCCATTGCAAAAGCATGAAATATGACTATTTGTGAAATCCAATAATTTACAGCCAAGAAGCAAGAGGCATAATAACCAAGCATGTAGTATGGAAATGTCATTGTCCAAAATATGAAAGATTTCCATTGTTCCCAGGATGGTGATATTGTCTGCAATGAAAATTAAATAAATGTGCACATTGGCTATGAATGGAAAAAAGTAATCTAAAGACATGCTAGCAGCCTAAAAAAAGCCTCAGTTTTAATCGAGGTAGCAAAGCATGTCAAAGTTGAATGGCAAAAATCTAAATATGTATGCAAACATACCGAATTAAATGAGTGAGCATCATTCAGTCCACATGTCCGATGTAAAAATGGTATGAATAATTCCGTATAGTCAAACAGATACAAATACAAAATCATAGTTCTTGGGAATTGCCGCAATCCGAATAGAAGAAACAATGACTTGGCTCTATTTGCAGCCTAAAAAACAAGAGGGTTGAAATGTAACAAGTTTGCTACAGACACCATTCAATCAAAACAACATGTTAATTGAGTAGTTGGAAAATAGAAAACCATAACAACAAAGATGAAGAAGGAAGAGGACTGAATCAATTAGAAAGCTCTTCCACTATAAATTGTAGAACAGGCAGTTGTATTGGGGTGTTGGATATGCTGTGCTGTTTATTGCTTCTTGCCACATGTATAGGATGGGACTGGTTGAGAGTTGCATCTTGAAATAAGCAGATCATTTCAACACTAGAGCAAATAGAATTGCTTCAAATACTAATAGTAGATTAAGCCAAAAAGTAAAAATGGCAGCAATATTATTGGTCCGATAATACTTTATAATGCTAAAACCAATGATCAAATAGACAAGGTAATTTTAGCTCACTTTGAACTCCCAAAAGTCACCAGGGATATCTTTCTTCCTTAACATAATCCTCTTCAATGCTGCAATGAAAACTCTTCGATGAAGACCAAGATGCATGTTAATAGGTGGATTTGCTAAGTCATCTTCTGTCATTTTCACAAGAAGACTGCCATCAATTCCTGCTGATCTAAAACGATCATCATAAACTCCTTTGGCCCATTTTCCTTGCTCTCCAACCCAATATGCAACATCATCTGGAGTCCATTCCGTGATTATCTTGCTATCCAATAACACTTCTGGGCCTCCAAATAATGTCCTCATTCCAATTGCAACAAGCTATGAACAAACAACAGACTATGGATTCCTATACAATCTCTGTGACAAATGGTAAAATCTTAAATGGATCAAAGTGCCATAGGTACTGTTCACTATCTTGTACACATAAAATCATCCTACCAACATGACAACAAAAAGTACATTATATATAGCATACATCTGAAATTCAAATACTAATATGGGCCTTTAAATAGATAATAAATAACATGATGTTGTTGGTCTGAGAAAAGTGAGTCATACTGTACTAAGGTAATAATAATAATGAAAATGTTTATACAGGGTAACCTCTTCAGGGCCCTGTGTCTAAAACTATGATATATTGCAGTAAAGCTTTATAACATAGGAATATAATGATTATGTACAACTGGTCATATTTAAAAGTCTACTGTCATCCATCTGTTTCCACCTGTTTGTTGCAGCAACACTATAGCAGTCATGTTGCTAAGTAACAACAATAGATTCAGTATACAATATCAATATATCAACTCACAATTATAACAGCAATTATTATTGACAGTATAATACACAGAGTTCCACAATTTAATCGACGAGTGTTCCTTCGTTCATTTGCTGCATTTCTGTCTATTCGAACATGGTCTTCAAATGAGTTAAGAATACTAGCATAATCAGGCTGTGACTTCACCATCTTTGCTCTGTCTTCAATTCTCGCAGGATAAAGTTTTTCCAATGTATTCCTTAGAAAGAAAACATTGCAGGATTAATATACTAAATCAAATTTAAGGCAAAAACATAATGTAAAAGAACATAAAATCAGAGCAACAAACGACAAGAAAATAATGTATTTATCTTGCAAATTGTCCAATATGATGGTATAACAGTGTATATAAACAAACCGTAAAGTGAAATTGACATTAGGAAACTCATTGACAGGTCTTCTGCATTCAACACATTCAGTTCTTTTTGACGTTTGCCACCATTTTGCTAAACAAAATCTACAAAATGTATGTCCACATGGAAGAGTTGTTGGCTCCAGCAGGATTTCATAACAGCAACTACAAACAAAATCTTCTTCAAGGAGTTCATCTGTTTTCATTTTTGCCTCTTCTTGTTCTTCTTCTTCTTCTTTAGCTTCATTTTCATTAGATCCTTGAGCATTGTCTCTATTTTTCTTGTAAGGAAAAAACAGATCACATCAGATAAAATGCAATTTCATACACAAGACTTAAACAGATAGATACATACAGGCAAATCAACTCTGCTCAATGGGAACCCTTCAATTGAACAATACACATAAGCTACACATACATATACTCATATAAACATTCAAACATACATTTATGCATAAAGAGAGTACTACCTCACGGGATCTTTTCAACCCCATTACCATTGACCTTTAGGATTTCTTGCCTCTTGTGACTTTTAATGACGTATGACACTATTTGTCAGCCTCGATTGCCGTTCATTATCATGGGCTTGAGGCCATGCCTTTTAAGTGGTAACATAAATACAATAAACCTAACAAAGTTGTGAATAATTCGGATACTTTGAAGCGTATTTATCACTTTGATGAAATGTTGCAGCTTGATAAATATAGTCTTCGCGGTCTTCGCAAAGGATGACGTTCAGTTTATGAGCGCAATTGTTACCACAGGAGGCTTTTGACAGCATACAAGTTACATGCAAGTTCAAAAGTAATACCTATTGATCATTCAAAGTGATTGCTTTTTCCAAAATTTCGAAATAGATAATCTATAATTTTTTCATCATTATTTCCACACATTCATGGTCACATCCGTCACATCCGCTTCGCTTTAAAAGCGTTACCAAGCAATACTCGGAATGAAAACGAGACAGATGGAAAAGCTGTTCTTCAAATACACTCCTATACACACACCAAAGGTAGAGTACGAGGTGTTAATACTTAATGTAATATCAAGGATTACAAAACGGACTGGTAGGACAAAATAAAGATGAGGTTAAGCAAGTTCTAAATATCAAGATGTCACACGAGGATGGTGTTATTGCGACAAATGATGATGCTTCCAATTGCAAAAGGTTATTTAGAATTTGTTGTGCATTGCGGTATTGGTAATTAGCCAATTGTATTTTCGTTTGCAGCCTCAGGTGGTAGACATACACCCGTGTTGTTTCTTATTTACCAATTCGATCATTCCGTGATGTCTGTGGCAAATCGATGGTCGAACCTGGAACAAAAGTCAACATCGCAATATGTGATTTACGTGTCTGTTGACTGGAAATCAATGCTTTCAAGAGCTTTCGTTATTTCTACTTCCTGCATTCATTCATCGATGCGTGTTACCCCCTATGAAAATTTTGACAGCGTAACATAACTGTTTGAAGGGTTTAACTCGACTGAAATTTATGGCAGTTTATTTTTGTAGCTGATTACTGCAGGGCTTTAACCTCACAGGGTTTTCTTCTTGCACATATTATGTCTTGTATGTTGTATGTAGTATTTGAAGCTATTTTATGTGAAGGACATTTGAATTTGTAGTTTAATCTGGGAGTTTAGTAATTGGCCTAGAAAGTATTTGAAAGTGTGTTACTGCACAGCAATGCTAGTTTCATTGCCTCCAATTTCAGGTATGACAGTTTCAGACTAGATTTTTTGGTGCAACACCTTTAGGACATTTTTAAATGGTGAAGCTGGGTTTATGGATTTGAAATTGTATGCTTTGAATGTGTATAGTGTCCTTTTCATACCTGTTTTCTGGACATTTTGTGTACAATACTCATAGCTAGATCTTGAGTAACAATGTGCCACACCCCTAAGAATACATTTAGGTGGGCATTAAGCAGCTTGCACATGGTACTACTGATATGAATTATTTTGAAATCTTTTATGCAATTCTGCTGATTATATCACATTTTATAGATAGTATAGCTGTCTTTTTGCAGGTATGCTGTTGAGAAGGGTTATTGGAAAGATGATTACATCAAGCATTTTGTAAGAATGATGCCAGAAAGAAAAGCACCTGAAATAAGCAGAGGTAAATCATGTTTATCCTTCACACAGAAATGTGATGCTGACAGCAATGTTTCTTCTATTGATGTTTTATCCTGTTCCTTCTCATCTTGTAACTACTCCATAACATGGTTTCATTCAACAAATTTGAACTTGATATAATAAAAGTGATTTAAAACCATGAAGAACATTTGCATGAAAAATATTCAAAGGTCATATAACCAACACATTAAAAGCAGCACAAAAGACCAGCCATTATATGGCTACATCACAAAGGTGCAGTAAACTGTTAATAAAACATGATACAACTATCTAAATGCATGGTATGTTTTTTGGAAAACAATGTAGCAGAAACAGCTCTCTTTAGACAAGAATCATAGCAAGACACATCCATGGACTGTATCATAGAAACAACATACTTGTCCTCTAAATTCAACAATCTTTGTAATAAGTCCAAGTTTTCAAAATAATATGTGCTTTATGCTTGATAGTTGTTACCATATATATCATAAATGAACTTTTGCTATTTGAAGAACCATGCATAATCATATGTTTACTTTTGGATATTTTATGTCTAGGCTATTATGCAAGAGTTGCTGCAATGAAAGTCCTACTCAATCAGTTTCTTGAGACTACAGGCAGAAATTGCCAAGTCGTTAATCTTGGTGCAGGATTTGACACCTTGTTTTGGCACTTGCATGTATGTGTTTGATACATTAAACTATTCTAGTTAATGAAAAATTTATCTATTTGTACCCTGAAAGAATTTTTGTAGCCGCTTTTTCATTTCTTTTCAAGCGCATATTTGAAAGGATGGATCTATATCAGCAGAGTCATCAGATAGAATCTTTGCAGAAAATTTGAATTACATGCATTGCTTCTTTTTGAATTTGTGGTAAAGTGTATATCGGCAGTGATACATGTTAAATCTGTATAAATCTTTGAGTACCTCATCTCATTTTTATCATAAATTTGAAGTGCACTGATGTGATGATAGCCAGCTATTTATTTTTTTTGCATACTGATGTAGCCTTAATGTTTGTTATTCAGTTGTCCATTTCTTATAGTTTAAGTCATACCAATCATGATTGATATTTTGACATAGGCTGACAAAATGTTTCCAACACAAGGGTTCTTTGAAGTTGATCTCAAGCCAGTTGTGTCAAGAAAGTGCATGGCTATCAAGTATGACACTTTTTTATGAACTGAATTTGATAAATTTGGCTTGAGTTCTTCATAAATGCACTATTAATTTACCTTTATACCATATCTGAAATCAATTAGAATGTGACATATTCCATACATTTTATTTCACATTATATAGGGACTCCATTATATATGTATGTGTGTGCATATATGCAGGCCTCTCCATAAGGATTTTAGCAGACACATGGCCAATCTTGCACCTCATAGCAAAACTTCTCATCGATGTGCACAAGTTATGTGCATCATTTATTATCAAGGCATGTGATCTGGCTATTTTTCAAGAATGAGTTGTATGATGAAGCATGCACCTCATCTGATCAAGGCACATGCATATATGCAGACCTCTCCATTTAGGCTGTGTGATATATATATATGTGGTATATTTATGTGGTATATATATGTGGTATATATATGTGATATATATATGTGAAATATATATATATATATATATATATATATATATATACATATATATATATATATATATATATATATATATATATATATATATATATATATATACATATATATATATATATATATATTTGTGTGTGTGTGTGTGTGTGAAATATGCACAAATAATAAATACCTAAAGCTATTCAAAATAAAAAGCAACTGTTTGATGTGTCATGTAAAATGAAGCTTAACATAAAACATCCAACAGTTGCTAGGTTTGTATAAGAAAAGAAAGTTAGTTCCTATCTTATCTAGTGATCATTTTTGAAGGTGCCTCCCTAGCAATCAGTTAAATAAATTATCTCTCTACAATATTGTATTTTAGATCACGACGGCAACTGCATGATGCATTTCCAGAGGGGGGACTTGTAATAGGTATGTTACTTATATGTTTTCATACTTGATGCTCAATGGTTTATACAGCACAGTTGTTGTTTATTCCACACATTTCTATCCTTACTTTGCAAGGTGTATTTCAATTTGATGAAGTCACATGATGTAATCATAACCTCATATGGTAATTAAGTTAACAAGGTTAATTTGATTTTTCATTGAATATCTGCAGAGAATGATGAAGCAAATTCAAGCCTTTATCATCTCATTGCTGCTGATATTACAGATATAAGGCAGCTGGAGGATAAGCTTATCAAAGCAGGACTCAATCTAAGGTACTTCATTATTAATTGAAGAATAGATATAGTGCATAGTTATTCATTGAAGAATAGCATTTATTGCTAAAAGCAGTCTTCCTAATGTATAGGAATTTAGAATACTAAATTTGAAAGGTGAACAAGTTTATACTTTACATTGTTATACTTCCCTAATCAGAAGAAATGGTAAAAAAATTCTGACTGTATTTCAGCTTACAATTATTTATTAGAGGAAAATCAATAAGAGGAACATCACAATCTAGGTATTTCTCCTACACCAAAAGCAGTCATGTCTCCTTTTTAATTCTCTAATCATCTTAAACTTTTAGTTAATAAGTATTTTGATTGTTTATTCTTAAATTGTGATACTGGTTTGTTTGTTTTATTCTAGCATTCCAACAGTCTTCTTAGCAGAGTGTGTTCTGATATACCTGGACCCAAAAGAGAGTGAAGATATCATACAATGGATTGCAAAAAGATTTGAGACTGCAATGTTCATTAATTATCAACCAGTAATACTGCTTTCCCTTGTTCCTCGTTTCTATGCTAGCTTTCTACCATAGTGCATTTCAGAGCTATTTTGTAGGTCTTAAATTTAGATTTAGCATTTGAAGTTTTCTTCATTCCTTTATAGGTTAATTTGAGTGATAGGTTCGGCCATGTTATGCTTGAGAACTTGCAGGTAAGAATTATCTGTTTTAAGGCGGAGCTTTGATATTTACAATTTGCATAGTATATAGGATTTGATATTTGCAAATCTAATTTCATCCGTATTGATCTCTTTATCGTCGTAAAATGCTAAAGAGTACATATACAGCAACAGCAGTTAAACTAAAAGTTGCAGTTATCTCATGGTTATCTCATCTATTGTAGAGTCGACAATGCACCCTTTTAGGAGCAAGAGGGAACCCCACAGTCCAAAGTCAGGTAAAGTGATATCAAAAGTCCTAATTTTAATGCTTTAAATACTGTTTCTGCTTATTATACTGTATCTTCACTTCTTCATGAAAGATTGTTATCAGGTTGATTTGTTGTCAGAAATGACCCAAGATTACTCAACATTTATTGTAGCATTGCATCTTGCCAGACATTTAATTCTAGTTTGAACTTTGTTTACGTGGTAGTGGCATTTAAAATCCTCAAACAATATTTTCAGAGCGTTTTTTTGGGGGGGGGGGGCTGCTAGAGTCATCTGCCTTCACCGTGATCAGCTCTACAAAGCTAAATACGTCAGAAAAAGTGGTAAATGTATTGCAGTCATGACTTTCGTCATAGCATCTGCAGGCCTCTAGCAACTTGATGACAAGAAGTCAAAAAAGTATTTTAAGTTGAGTAGTAGGTTGAGTTGTGGAAGTTGTAGCGAAACAGAATTATCAGATAAAATATTTGATAATGTTATTGAAGAACTCTAGGGCACTAGAACAAGTATACTGACTTTACTATTGTAAGTTCTATCTTCTAGGACCATTTTTCATTAATATCCTTCGTGAACTCATCGTTATACGTTGTTTGGCTCTATCTCGACATCTCTCTTGACATTGGAAATGAGTTTACTTCTCCTCGCCCCCTTTTCTTGTTGTCATTGGTTATTATGTCTTTGCTCAAAGAGCTGAAATTTGACATCATTGGTATCCTGTCAGTTGAGTTGAATCATTGAATTTTAAGCCCACAGCGGATTCCTTGATATGAGTATGATATATGGGGATTACATCGGAGACAGTGAGTTAAAGGGGCAATGAACAATGGAACTTGTTGGAATGTTGGAACTTTCTTCTTAAGCTGAATGTTCACGGATTCTACTTTTCTTATTTAGCCATGAGAGGCTTTGGGCATTTTTGATTTTCTTCTGCCTTCCTATGATGCTCTCGTCTTCAGTAGAATTGCTACAGCATGGGACCTGTTAGGAGGGCCCACGTGATGCTCTATGTGGTAAAGTCACTGATGGTAAAGTTAATGAAAAAAGTATAGCCTCTTACTGATGGGTAATCTATTTGGAAAAGGGAGGTATCGATATTTAGAAATAGAGGGCAAAGATCACTTTTGAAAACGGCGTTATTCTGCCAAAATTGAAATGCTCAAATCTTTTTATGTTACTTAGGGATATAGTTATTACCTCAGGAATGCTATTGAGCTTGTGAGACCATTTAGTTTTCATATCTTCATGGTTTTTCATTTTTCTTATATGGTGCAGAGAAAATCCTTCTTAACAGCGGGCTGGGAAGGAGCAGAAGCAAAGGACATGATGGAAGTGTACAAAAAATTGCCAAAAGATGATGTTGCCAAGTAGGTGTCTCTCTTAAAAATTTTATTTTATTGCCATATTGCGCTTTATCCACCGGGTTTATGAGATTTTAACCTTTGTCAAACGTTTTTGCTTATTACCATCTGTTTTTTATTTTTTGTTAAACTTATTTAAATGTTTCTTCACATCTTTATATTTAATAGATTCGATTTATTTCTTTCGTTTTATTTTCAGTGCAGAAAAATTGGAGTTTTTGGATGAAGTTAATTTGCTCCACGATCTCCTTCGACATTATTGTTTATCATGGGCCTTTAAGGATCCGAAGAAATTAGGTAAGTCATACCTACAGCTATTCTTAATTTGTCTTTATTCTTATCTTACTCTCTATATGCCAAATTGATCAATTTTGTCATAAATGGTGTATGAAAGTAAGATGAACATTGAGTAGATGTTGTTACGAATTGATGAGGTTATGAGTTGATTTGAAGTAGATTTTGACAAAAATTTGTTTTAAGTAAAATAGTAATGTCAGTTCGCCATGAAACATTTTATTTAATGTGTTCAGTTAAAATTCGTTTTCATTTTTTGCAGTTTTGGGTTTTTGGTGATTTTTGATTACTGGAAAACCTCGCAACCTTATCGTTATTTATTTCGATATGTTCTTCAGGGTTGGTTGAAATTGGGTTTTGATTGTACAAGAACTGATGCGCAACAACAAACACGACAATATTTTGCAAAACACAAACACATCTTCGTTTTCACTCGAGACATTTATAACTTTTCTTTGTATTATTAGTTATCGTTTTGAATTAAGTAGTGTGTCAATATGCTTTAGAATAATCAATTACTCTGCTGATGATAATCTTTTGCTGATTTTGTCGCATGTTTCTCCATCAATTTTATTGAACCTATGTAACAACTGAAGCTTAAATGCAACAAACACAGAAGACCTATCAGCTCCAAAGCTGCCATTTCCATGCCTCCAAAGCGGCCATTATTTCCATGCCTTTCAATGAGTAAATTTAACGCACGCTACCAATCTCGCGCGTGGGATCGTCTGCGCGCTAAACATTCGATTGTGAAGGCTTTCCTTGGTACCTGGATATGCATCTTTGATAAAGCTGGTGAGAGCGACATGTCGAGTGCGTGAACTGAGCTGGGCGTGTCCCTCCGCGCTCGTACGCGTCTCATTGAAAGGCCTGCATTTCCCAAATGGAAAGTCCAACAGAGGCCAACAGAAGTCCCCTTTTGTTTGCTAGATCTCCCCAAAGCAGCAATTTGCTGATACATTTTACAAGTCGAATCAAAGATAAAATGTCGCACTTTTACAAGTATCAGCTAAACAGTTTTAAGGATATTTGTGATAGGCTTGCTTGTTTTCCAAGCAAAAATCATTGGTTTTAAAACTTTTGAAAGTTGCTGAGCGTCCAAAATGTTTCAATATTTTTAGTAAAGAAAGCATGAATTGCCAGGTATGAACAAAGGAGACAGAAAAACACTTAATTTGTTATTTCATAAAGCCTTTAATCATAATGTCATCGATCGCTTCTTAAGCCTTGTTTCCCTGCGTAGTCCAGCTAAATGTCTATCAGTTCCCCCTGATCCAATATCGATGGCCTCTGTGACCTTTGCAACATTAACTTTTCTCCTCCTCAGCCTTTGGTGGCGTGACAACAACTGGAACCCCAGAATGGTTGACGACATACGAGCTTACGCTTCCAAGGAAAGTTCTTCGGAGAAAATTCAACCCTCTGGAGCCCATGACTACTCCAGAAGCCTGCTTCTCTTTGATCATCTGACAGATCTTTTCTCCTGGGTTGTCTTCTGTACCCTCGACATACACTGAGCATTTGACACCAGCTTTTTCGCACATATTTTTGTAATTATCAGCTATCTTCTTTGATTTTTCTACATTGTCATGGAGCTGCTTATGCCATTCATCAGGCGTAACAAGTGGTCCCATAACCATGAACGAAGCAGGCACTTTGGGAGGCTCAACTATGTTGACTATTCCAATATGGTCATCTTCGCGGTGCATGTGATTCAGATACCAATCAAAAGCCCGATCACTGTGCTCTGATCCATCAACAGGCATTAATATTACCCTTGGTTTCTTTTCTTCTTGCGCCATTTGTCTCAAGTTGCGATATATACTCGGATTAAAAGGCAAGGCGATTCACACCCGACTTCTCAACTCACTTTAGGCCGGTCAAGGGACACAAGCGGACGAAGCAACAACTACAACAGGAAACAATAAAATCTCAATACCAATCAGGGGGTTCTGCTACACTACCGTTCAAAAAGCGTTGGGACGATTCGATAAAAGAATGATGGCGTCGACTTTGCTTCTATGTGGCAAGTCTGGCAACGTTGAGTTATTGTGATTAATTTTTGTTATCATTTAAGATTTTTTCTTATGCGGCTTTAAAAGCTATATTATGATTTTTCTTGTTGTGCACTTTGCTAATGTTTCAAACGTTAGCCTTTTTTGCACGCCAACACAATGTTTTGTAAAGGTTCAAACCTACTACATCGCAGCACTCCAATACAAAGACCTTTCATGTCTTGGCGTCTTGATCTTCTTTGGTCTATCAACCCTTGGCAGATTTTTTACGGTACTAAATTTAAAGAACTTTTTGCATACAGCGAAAGCTGCATTCTTTGAGCACCCCACAATTGTTGCAATTTCTTGATAGCTTTTACCATTATTTTTCTAAAAAGCAATTTCCAAACACTTCTCGTATGATATTTCATGACGTTTGATAAATGCCATTTTCATGTTTTTGGCATAGAAAAATTTTTCGGTTAATCTTTTTCGACTACTGTGGCGCAACTGAAAAGCTTTGAAACATAAACAATGTCGTATAAAAAGTTCATGGTAATAATCGGTTGCCCTATTTGATATGAGAGGATCAAATGCATGTTTTTTAAAGCTTTCAACGTAAACGTCCTTCGAAACTTCGAATCGTCCCAATACTTTTTGAACGGCGGTAGTGTACAACGCAGGGCAAATGAAGTGACAAATAGACAGCTATGTTAAATACTCCTGAGACACTTCTGTCATCTCCAACGTTCAAAGAGTGGAGCAAGAGTTCACTGTTTAACTTCAATTTCAAACTTCTCTTTAAACCGGGATTTTACAGTGAACCACAAAAAAAAACAACATTAAGTATGTGTTCCGATCGTTAACCATTACCTGCCTTGAGAGAACTATCTCTCATTTATTTTCACATCCGTAATTATTATTAATGGAAGTCTTTGAAACAACCCTTTTATGAGTTTATTATTTTTAAACACTAGTCGATCTTCTCTTTTTGTCTGTAATGACAATGGAGAATTTCCGTTCATAATGTAATAGTTTATTGTCAGACGAATCAAACCACTATTTTCTCAGTGTAAATTCAGCCTCCTTTACATTCCTTCTGGCTTGCTCCGCTTTTCATGTCTTCACCATCCTGCATTGCCGGGGGCTACCTTTGCTTGCCCGTAATTTCACTTTTTATAGTGTCTCCCGGTACTTGTCTAACCTTCAATTTTAACAGCTAACCAACAGTAACTGTTCTGCTCTTATTATGTTTTGCTTTTATGATAAAATATGACTGCATTGACGTGCTTACCATTCTTCTCAGTTTTGTATCTATTGTTGATTAAGGGTGACTTAAGTAGAAACGCTGAATTGCATGGTAACATATGATGTTGTGTCTGGTTAATAGCTAGCAAACCTGGAAATAAACATGAATGATAGATAAAATTAAATGATAATGGAAAACGGTGCAATATGAATCGATGTTTTTAATACCCACAGGCAACAGGTAGTATGATCGCGTGATTGCGTAGGCGCATAGGTGGATACTGTTGTGTTGGATGTGGAATGCACGAGGGGAAGGAATGATAAAGTTATGATGAAGAAAAGCAAGTCTTTCGGCTGTTGTAAGTTCTTGATATGATCCATGTTCATTGTATTTAAACATTTGATACTCATAAATCTGTTATTAGGCTAATCAATTGATTTCACAGTATGCAATTAGTTTGCAAAGACGAGTTGCACACTGCATTGCGATTTTACGATTGAAAATAAGACCTCTAGTCAAAATTTTTATTTTCTAAGGTGATAAGAAGAGATGTTATTACTTTTGATTTATAAAAACACTATCTTTAACTTATCTTGCTTTTCTTTTGTCATTGAATGTCGTCTGATTTTTGAGTATAGAGGATTTGAAAGCAAAATGCGAACAGGAAATTGACTTCGATATATTATTACCTGTCAACCTCAGGCCTATGAGTGGTGTATATTCGTCATGTAACTTTAGGCCATAATAATGCCACTTGTTGTTGAACTTAGCATCTACAGTACAAATTCGTAGCTTGCGATCTTGCATGTCGTTATGTGGTTTAAAACCTTGATCTCCTGTAATGGCTGGGGTGTTTGTCCTGGTTGAAAATTTGGAGCATCGTCGCTTTGCTTCTTTACTGTATGAAGATAAAGCCACAGCAATTAAGAATGCGATTATTAATTCTGTTATTATATTCCTTTAGCTCATCACACCACTTACTTTGACTGGTTTGTTATGGTGGAATTACGTTGAAACGGTGGCCTCGCCTGAAATCCAAGCATTATTATTTATCAAGCTAAGCTGATATTTGCAAAGCCGTTCATATCAGCATGACTTAGAAATATTCGAGTTATAAAAACATTCCGTATATTATGCTGATGATTCATGTCTAAAACATCAACGTGAAAATGGGGAAAGATAGTGAATTGCTTCATGCAGTCAAAAATGCAGATGTATCAACAGTTAGAAAGTACTTGGTTAAATTCAAGTCTGGACCAAAAGGAAGTATGTAAAAAATTTTTCTGTTTCCTATTTCTTTACTTTGGTTTTATCTGACTTACCTAATAAAAGTTTATTGTTCTTGTATGGCAGTTATAGTGAACTGAGATTTTGTCTTGATTTTGGCTATTTCTCATTGTTTGGTTTCAGCTATTTTTCTATTTTCAGCTATTTCCATCCAAATAGAAATAGCCTTATCAAACTCAGAAAGCATAAGTTCTCAGTCTTTTGATAAGAGTTAATTTTCTCTCTTCTACCAACTCTTTTATAACAAGATATGTGCTAAATGATAGACTATATCTCTATATTTTGTATACAACTTCTAATCCTATATCAACTTGATGTGGGCACCATGGAGTGTGAAAATGTAAACTTGTTTCATTTGATCTCAATAGTAATATTGTTGAATTACTAGAAATGAGTTTGCAGCTGGTCAAACAAATGTTATCTTGGTAAAATTTAACTTCTGATCACTTTGTGATGTAGAGTGTATTAATATTTAATGGCTAGACTCTGGAAGATTTGAGTTATCTTTTCCAAAACTGTGTATCATCACACCAAAGAAGTAGACAGTAATTTTTCATTCTTTTTAGCTTTATGTTTCTCCTAATCAAGTTTATATTCCCTTTATACAATTTTGAAATCATTTTATACTAAGTTTGATTGTTTAGATGAGTTGATGTATCTTAATGTTTATTGTAATTTAGATACTCATAGAGGAGGCTTGCATTCTGCCCCCACCCCCAAAGTAGTAAATTAAAGTATGTTATTGTCATAGTAAACCTGATTTATGACAGTTTCTTTTAAACAACCATGAATTCATAAAGTGAATCATCAAATTAGAATACTGTCTTTTTCAGTACCAAGAAATGTTTGCAATATTTCTTCAAAATCTATAGTTCCAATCTTAGCCACATTAATTATCTTTGACAATAAGTGAACAGTTTTAGTTTTTTAGTTTTGAATGCTTCAAGTGGTTATATCATATGTCCTTTGTTAACCATAACCACTTTTGTAAGAAAGAGACTCAAGTAACCTCCCTATTGTATCTCTGATTGTGATAATTATTGCTGATATTAGGAGGTGGTTGGAGCGGCATTCATCTACATTGTTAGTAATCTTAAAAGTGATCTAGCATCAAAATATGATGGATTTCTTTCTAATTTATTTTTCATATAATCATTAATAAGAAAGTTTTTGTGATGAAAATTGAGTTTGATGTACTTCTATAATTTTTTAGGAAAGGCAATGAACAAAAAGCTTCAGGTTAACATTCCTGATGAAGATGGGTAAGGAAAAATATCCTTGTTGCTTTTTCACTTTCACATTTATTTGTTTGAAGCTGCAAGCAGTTTTGTATCACCCATCTTAAGGACTCATTACCTCTCTCTTACTCATCCCCATTCAGTAGTGCATTCACAATTTTCTGTATCTCTGCAATGAATGTGATGTTGAGATTTGTTAATAGATTTACTGTTAATTGCATACCTTTTCCTATTGTGTTTTATGAAAATAGTGTTGACTATTCATCTTTTGTTTCATCTGATTTTCAGCAGAATAATTTAGTAATGAGTATGCATTTTGAGACATTGTATCAAACAATTCTGCTATAACATTTAGGTTTACAGCTCTGCATCATGCTGCACTTAGCAACAATGTCGAGATTGTCCTTGCTTTAATTGAGATGGAATCTGATCCAAATTCACGTGATAAGAAAGGTATCAATTGAACTTAAGTAAATTGATATATACAGCTGAATTTGAGTAAAACACATTCCTTTGTGCCAAATAATTACAGTTAGCTTTAAGATCATATTTCAAGGAGATTTCTTGTCTCCATATTTGCTCAATCTTCACTAAATCACTGCTAGGGTAATTGTCTTGAAGGTTGAACCAAAAAATCTTTTATATTTGAGTTATCTTTCCTTCAGAGTTCTCGGCCCTTTATAAGATATGTTAAGTGCTTGAGTTCTGCTCTCTTGAAGTCTCTAACATTTCTTTTGTAGCAAGTGATTAGTCTTCATAGTTCAAACAGACATGCCATTTCACTTGTGTTAACCGTTGTCCTACCAACCATTATTTGTATTGTCACATAACTTCCTCTTATTCTAGAATTCCCCCATTTCTTATTTGTTCCATATCCAATTGTTTTTGTGTATTCAAAGACCTCTTTGTTCTATCCCAGATTCAGTTTCCATTCATTATTGAGTGGAATTTGTTCAATGGATAATTTGTGTGCCTAAAAACGAACTGAAACATGCATGTTTTGAATCTTTTGTTATTTTTCATGGAAACATCCTTAGCCAGATTTTTGGCTCCTTCTATCAACCAACAATTGGTACACTTTTCACATTTTTGCCTAGAGCTGATATATCAATACTGAAATAAATTCATTTCTGCTTAAATATAAAACATTCAAGATGATTAAAATTTCTAGTCATTTATCTTTGAGAGTAATGAATTTAACCAAAGTTGTTTTGCTGTTTAAATCTTTTATGAAAATTTCAACAGCTACAATATTTTGATATTCTCTATGTTCCTTTGAAGAACACCTTGTTTTACTATGTTCTTGGGCTGTAATGATTGTTTGATTTACTCTAACACCTAAATATATTACAATTTTAATATTTTGATTGAGTTTGTTCATCATTATGGGGAGCTTACTAAGTATTTGTAAAATAAAATATTACTTGAAAGATTGGTCAGTCATAGAACTGAAGGACTGTGTAATATGATTTCTCTATTGCTGAGGAAATAAACTCATTTTGAATATTTAAACCCTTTTTCGTATAATGCTTGGTTTTCTAAATGTTTTAAGCACTTTCTTTGTACGTTATGGGCAACAATGTTAATTATACCTGATGTCTTATACGTAATACAAATTCTGTTTTTATGGCATGCCTTTTATATGTCTCATGAACCCAGGAGATTTCAGGGTAGCGAAAAAGGGGTTTTTATCTCAATGATATTTATGGACGTAATGCACTTAGGAAATAGTGCTTCACCTGCTATACAACGCCCTAGAATCATGTGATCAAAAGCTCAGGACATAGATTTAACTTTGCCTCACGTGGTCTTACCTTTAGCATACTTAGGGTGCGTCTACATGAGACCCGAATTGAGACTCACGCCGATTTTGGTTTGAGTTGGATCCCGAAACATCGATGCGCACGGGTTTTTTGCACAATTTGTTCTTGACCACAAAATGCTGCCAATGAATTCGCGACAGAAACAAGTCATTCTATTTTCGATTAAATTTTTGTTAGCAGTTATAAGTACAGCAATGAAACTAAATGTCGTTCTATTTATGCAACTGTTTGTTCAGCATAAAGCACTGAAAAAATAGTTTTCCAAGGCATTCGAGGAAAGCAATGTGACCTTGCACGGATACAGATACCCGAGAAATAGCTACCATAGATTCTTTTGCCACCAAAAAAGACATTCGAATGTCACACCTGCCTCGAAGATGCAGTCCCCTCCCATCAACTCACTCAGTTTGCCCCGATCTGGAAAATTCTGTCTACATGACAATTTCACTCCGGTTTGAGATTTCAACCCTATTTGAGAAACCGAACTGAACTCACACCCGTAAGTTTTAATTCACCTTCTTCCATGTAAACACTTTGAGATATTACAATGGGGATGGGATTTGAATAGACCCCGAATTTAGTTCAATTCGCCTTACATTTCAAAGCAGTCTGAAAATCTTCACGTAAGCGCACTCTTAGTGTATCCCACATCTTCTCCACTTGATAAACACTTTTGCCTTGCTTGAAGTTGGCCTACCTCTTGTTAGCAAAGGACTATGGTGTTCTTCAACGTTTTTACTTCGTAAGAAAGGTTAAACGCTTGATCTTGGTTATAAAATGTAATCTATTCATGTTTTTGCCATGATTTCCTGTCTATTCATTCGCCAGGTCTCTATCTTAAATGTTCATCATGTCACGTCCGATGTCAATTCTGATAAACGAAAGTTTTATATAGCCGTCTAAAAGCCTTTCCCACAGCTACAGGTTCATATGTTTTTGTTTTCTTTTTTTGGTAGGAATGTGTCCGTTACACATGGCCGCTTGGTCAGGGAAAGATCAGATCGTGAAATCATTGCTGGAGAATAGAGCTTTGGTCAATTTGCCCTCATTTAGTGGAGAAACACCTTTGTTGCTTGCATCTCAACATGGATATGCCAACGTGGTAAATTTCCGTTTCTCTCTCTCTCTTCCAATGAAACCTTGACAGTCGTAAAGTTCCTTCATAGGGCTATCTTATAGCGCTGAGGAAGTTTTGTTTAATTATATATGCGAGATATTTTGATCCTTTATTTATTGATGGAATCTGAAGACGATGCAGACAGTGTTATGGCTATTGAGTAAATGGGATTTATCGTTGTTGCAAATATTAGCTCTGAATTTCATTGACTTTATGGCCTTCGTTTTGAACAAATATCTGTTGACTAAATTTGTGTGAGAACTAGGTTTTTTGTAAATCGTCCCATTTTATATCCATCTATGTGCCCTGTCGTTTTTACAGGTTGAAATTTTAATGAAATTTAATGCTGATCCCACCATAAGAAGCAACAACCTTGATTCTCCTTTGGACGCAGCATGTCAATTTGGTCACACCGCTGTAAGTTGTCTCTTTACTTCTTTTTCTGCTATGTGTTTCTGTTGTTTTTGTCTCGCGATCGTGATTTTTTCACTGTAAAGTCGTAAGAGCTATGACGTAATGAGCCGCTAACTCAATGAGGTATGGTGGCCAGTTCTTTTGTCCACCGTTATTATCTCATCAGTGTTGCCACTTGTGCCCCAAAGCTAGTGGGTAGATGATGAGCAAGTATCCAGAGACGTTCCCGAGCATTCTTAGCGTCATTAACTCGTTACTCAGCAGACAGCCACTCCAGCACCTTAACTTCTCATCCATTAACTATATTGTGCTGAATGATTTTAGACCCTGGGTTCAATTTGATGATATTTAGATCTGCTGTTCATGTAAACGAGGGCATTTTAGTACGCCCAATATTTAATTGCCAAGTTCATGTCATTTATTGCTA
This sequence comes from Mastigias papua, assembly GCA_964019165.1. Classification (NCBI taxonomy): domain Eukaryota; kingdom Metazoa; phylum Cnidaria; class Scyphozoa; order Rhizostomeae; family Mastigiidae; genus Mastigias; species Mastigias papua. The sequence continues at coordinate 480,625 of OZ025275.1, forward strand.
CTGAATATTAGGTTTCAAATTCTTTGATTGTTCTCTCGCCATATGGTTGCCAGTCAAGTGATTGTCAGTAAATTATTCCTTTTTAAGGTGGTTCGTTTGCTTCTGATGCGTGGCGAGGTTGTTCATATGCTGCATCAGAAACAAGTTGATCCTCGATTCAAACTTCCGTTGCATTTGGCTGCCAAAGGTGGTCATGTGGATGTTGCTAGGTGAGTTCCTAGTACTTAGGCCCCTGTTTTGGTACATCTTTTAGAGTGAAGACGCTACATGAGTTTCTCAGACAAAACGAAAACATCAACAAATTAGCCTTTATCATTTGTAATTAGCTCTGTTTTAGTATAGTATTTAAATTGGGTATCTTTCAAGGATATTCAAAATTTCTTACAAGGATAATTTGATATCTCTAGGGCCAATTTATATGATTAAATTATGTCTTTATATTATCATTATGTTTTAGATTGCTTATTGAGAGTGGAGCTGATGTGAATCAAAAGACTGCGCAGGGGACTTCTCTGCATCTCGCAGCGTTGTTTGGAAAAGTGGATGTTGTCAAACTGCTAATTGAGGTTATTTTTTTACATAAAATACAGTTCCATATTACGAGAAAAATGAAGTTTACGCCATTTATTAGTCGTGATGTGTTAACCAAATAAGATTATCAAAAATTGAATTTTAGTTGAAAGGTTGCACTGAATTGTGCGAATCTTTGAATCAATATGATTATTGATGTAATAGATCTACAATCTTGATGATTGCCTATGATTAGCTTGATCTGTTTTGCGATTTACTTATCCGTTTTTTTGATTCACATGATTGCGAGGAGACAAGTGAGTAGCTTCTGCCTATGGAGAGAAGACCAAAAGTGTGAAAAATAAAATTGAAAACAGTCCGCTCTATGTTCATTTTGATTCCAGTGATTGCCCTCATCTGAACTGATTGTGACCGATATGATCGACTTGTGATTTTGTTAATTTGTTATAGGCTGGTGCTGATGCTGTTGCTGTCAATCAAAAAAATATGACGCCGTTGGATATGGTGAATGAATTTACAACATCTCGAGCTGGCATTGAAATTAAACAACTTCTAAGAGGTACTGGGATTTCTTTGTTAAATAAAGTTCCATTTTTATCGCTTGGGGTGTTCCTGTTTTATCTGATTTTCTTGGACATGTCTCATGTTGGCCTACTTTGTTTAAAGTACCTATCTAAGCATGAATATACCTTTTCATTCCATATTTTCTCGATAACTATTTGTCAAATTTATCACAATATCTGATGCCACAATCATCACAAGTGTTTTTGTTTATACCATTTAATTACATTCTGTCTTTGTTCTGCAGAGGCAACAGGGGAGCATGTTCTGTTTGCTAGAGCCATCTCTGATTACATAAATGTTTATGATAAGACATGCCTGCAATTCAAAGCTGGCGAAACTGTTACGGTATGGTAACCTTAATTTGTTTAGTATGTAGAAAACTTTCTACCGCTGGTCGAAGTCATAGTGGACACATTGGAGTTCGTTTGGTCACTATGGTTCTCATACTTTGATGTTTTCTTTTGCGTAAAAATACTGCCTTTTAGTTTGGCTTATATGTACCATTATACCTTTGTGTTCATTTTGATTTTGTGTTCATTATCAGTTGATAAGTCAAATGGCAAGTTTATTTTGCCACTAAGCTGAATAATTCTTGATTTCCTTTGTAAGGATTTTTGAACATATCTCCTTAAGATGTCTTGCGGTGAAACCTTAGGATTTGATGCCAAGTTTGTTGGAACAGGAACGAGAAAAATCTGTGGTTAGTTTGCATGAAGTTTAGGCTTAGTTTTCTTGCATGCGAGGATCACAATGGGAAAGAAATCCAAGCATTAGTATGTGACCATTAGAGGTCAAAGCGAATTCATGTGAATAGGTATCAACTGAAAATTTCTTGCAAAAAGATGTCACGAGGAGCTACAGAGCATTATATATCTTGGGAATACAGTGCCATAGCATGAACATTTTAGGGTCCCACTTGCTGTATAGCTTTGAATTTGCAAACTTTCTTGGGGATTCAAGAATAGGAAGTACAAACTTATTGTATACTTGTGATAAGATATCGAGAAGTTATTGTTTCAAGTCAAAGTAGAACCCCTATAGTTTAAGAGGGAGCCAAATGTTGCAGTTTAAATGCAATCTCGTTTTACATCACTCGTTGATCATCCTAAGACGAGAAATATGTTACTCTTTTGTTCCGGCTTTTTTTAAGAAAACCACACTACTTGTCTGATGTTATCTTGAGATAAGACATCATAAGTTTCATCTTAGCACCTTTATATGCCTTGATTATATGATTCCGTGAGATTAGAACAATTCCTTAAGAGATTTTTTTGCGATCATAGTGATTTTACTTTCGTGAAATGAATCCTTTGACTTATAGGTCCTGGAACAGAATGAAAATGGCAGGTGGAAGGGAAGCATCTTCGATGGAAAAGTAAATTTTTCTACTTTGCACAACGCATCTTTAGTCTTATCTCTCATTTTCCACCTTTTTCCTCTCATAGTTTTTGAGTGAATATTTACTCATTCTACTCTCATGAAAACAGATTTGTTTCGTTTCATATTTTTGCCCATTGATTTAATTTTGCTTTTTTCTCAGGTAGAAAAAGTTGGTTATTTTCCCGCAGCAGCTGTTACACTTATTTCAAATCAAAAGAAAGCGTCATCATCTGGGTCAATTTCATCGTCATCTGATTCCTCCTTGAATAGTGCAACTTCAGGTATCAGTTTTTGCTTTTTATGAACGTAATTTTACCTTTATAAAAATCAGCTTTATTTTTTCGATATCGTTTCTTATTTTGACATTGTTTACCAACATTCAATCATAGCATTTTACGATCAATCTTCACTTGTTTGATGCACGTGGCTATTGAACCCACGCAGACCATTTGTTGTTGAATCTAATTAACTATCTACTTTTTTGATACTGAATACTTATGATCTATGATTTAAAGAATTATTGAATTCCTTCATTCAATATCAGTCAATTTGATGGTTTCAGACCAAATTTATGTATATATATTCTTTGATATTTTTCAAAGACACTTTTAGATGTGTTTACCTGACTTGTTTCATTATTAAATCGATTCTTTGTAGATCTAAGCTTTCACACTTTGTTCGCATTTTTACCACAATCCTCTCAATTTCAAAGACGCTTTATTTTGTCAATAAGATTCATAATCTGTATAAACCAAGTTCAGTGGAATCCAGCCGAGAATACAACTCGGAAATAGTAGTTGTGTTTTGTGATTGTAAAATAGATTCTTCGCCGTTTTGAATAGGAAAAGAGGGAAATATGAAAAGTCCATCTCGAGTAGTTGGTAAGTTGTAGATATTTTCTCAGCAAATTAATTACTTGGTTTGATCTATATTTTTATTCCCTTTGTTAGTAGCATGTAATATTTGTCTTTCCCTAATTTCAAGGAGCCTTTCATGTTTTTATTTCATAGATCCAAGTAAACCAATAGGAATCGTTCCTGTTGGAACATATGAAGTCCTGACTCTTTCCGCAAGTAAGTGCTGTTTCGCCAAACACAATCTTTTACGTTTTATGCACTTATTTGCTGTATATATTAATATTCTGGAAGCATCGTTTGTAGTAATATTGCCTCCGCAGTGTCCCAGAACTTTTATAATACACGGTGATAGCTTTTAGTTAAGTGGCGAGGCATTCTCTATTTACTGCGAAGGATAATGCTCCTTCACAATGTTTCATGCATGAAGAAAGACCACGATTGTTACGTTTTTGTTTCATTTCTCTATTGGTCATTGGTGCATATTTTTCTGTATGATTTACTAATTTTGTTTTATCTACTCTATTAGTTTTACTCTCCGTTATGGGAATGTATTGTCTTACCTTTTTTTTAATATGTTATCAACATTTTTTTTATATTCCTGTCTTATTTAGCACATTCTTCAGAGACCAAAAAGCCTCCGAACATTCCTCGACTCAACAGCTTCAAGAAAGACACGAAAACTGCGGCATCACAGCGACGAAAACTGAATGTGCAGAGCGACGTCAATGGTGATGGAGATTCTTCAAATCGGTCAAGCTCAGCGGACACGTCGATTGACTCAGGTCTCCATAGCAGCTCATCCGTACCAGATACATCATATGATATTGTACCTAACTCGGGTAAATTGCCTGCCGGTCAGACATATGCTTATGATCCTCTTCCTGCGCCAATTGCTAAGCAGCCAAGGATTTTCCCAACAAATCCTCCCTCAAACAACGCACATTTTGAGGTATTTTCATGATCATCTTTACCATTTATTTTCTTTGTGAACATAGACTACAATACTCGATGAAACTCCTTTGGACACCAGGAATGATGCAAAATCATATTCCTCTCAATTTCTTCATCTTTACACTTTACAGACACCCCATCCCCCAGCCCCTAGAACAATGCTGGTTTCACCACAAACGAGACACGTGACCTTATTGCACACATTGAACTTTTCCGCTATTGCTTGTACTTCCTCAAAAAACTAACATTGTTGGGGGGGGGGGGCGGGAGTAAGATGAAAATTAAGTCCAAACTAGAAATTGCAATGTGTCCCAGGACTTTTGGCGATTATTGTAGATCTAATCATAATCCAATACAGTACACCCTCGATTGTCCGAGCCTCGATTGTCCGAGCCTCGATTGTCCGAACAGTTCATTGACATCCCATACACATGCTTTAAATCAGCATGCAGTAAATAAATTGTGGGTAGTTTGCTCCGGTAAGCCCCGTCAGCCATAAAAATGCCATGGCAGCCTTTGATTCGTGCTTGACATGGTTTAGGTCTCAAGAGAATCAACTAGCATAAACGCAGCTACATTAATTTTGTTTACATGAGTTGACGGCCAAAAAGGCGAGAAAACGTCCGAATATTGGTATCCTCCTTTATCCGAATGTTCAGGTTATCCGAACAGCTGTTTCAGAATTTCATTCCGAGCTGTTCGGACAATCGAGGATGTTCTGTAAACCTATATTAATTTGGCTAGAATATATTGAAATATTCTCCGGTTTTAAAAACATTAGAATTATCATCATCATATTTTACGAATCCACCCATCAGTCATTTCGGTTCTTGTTGGATTGTAACCTTTGAAATTCACTATACCCAAACTGCTTGTTATATCAATTAATTGCATCTGTTAACCATATTAGGCCTGCTAGTTTCCTTATATGGCAAATTCAATTTAAATGAAAGTGTAGTGTAGTATATTTATAAATGAAAGTTGAAAACCCGAAAGAGCATGAATGAACTGGTCAAATTAATCATGTAATATCATACATAAGTTATAAATTTTATTAAGATGTAAGAAATAAGTGAAAACAAAAAGGTATTATTTTGAATATGGATTTGTCTGGTTATGCTGATGATGATAATGATGATGATCTTGTTGTGTTTTTGCAGCCAATGGAGCAGCGTGTTGCTTTAGAAGACGAAGGAGCAATTCACCATCATCAACAGTATGCAGATATTTCATTTAGTCGAAATGATAGACAACAGCACCAACAACAGCACCAAGCTGGAAATCTCATAACACAGCCAGTTCCAGGATATGCTGATGTATACATCGCGGAAAATCAAGATATGTCATCTCCTCGCCTTCATTCTGAGGCTAAACCAATACCTCATTCTCCTTATACAGCAAACGGAAAAAAAGAGTTTCGAGAAAGTTATGAAAATATGAATTTCAACAAGGAGCTTCAATCAAAGTAAGTCTGAAATAGCTAACTATAGTTTTATACCTTTTTTTAAGAAGCATACATCATATGCTTCCGAAGAACTATTGTGTTTTACGGTTAAGGAACCAGAAAAAGTCGTGTTTGCTTTCATGTTAGAGCTGTCTTTCTTTTTACAAGTATTTGTTTGCACTGCATCAAAAGATTCAAATTGCTTATCAACAATTTTTCATAGAAGTATCTGAGAAGGATTATGACATTTTTAAGCTGAGATTTGTACAATTACTGTGAAAGAATTGTTTGATGATTAGCACGTGGGAAGCAAACGTTGATAATGAATTTGTTGACCAGAGCGACGAAAAAGACATGTCTAAAACCACCAAGTTAGAAGATTAGAAACAGACAAGAGTTGTTGTTGTTGTTGTATGATTGATATGGATAAATGAAATAAGTGTCAAATGATGATAAATCCAATAGGTTGACAAATTCATTGACATAATTCTCACATTACGAATCCATCACCACAAAATCTTAAACTTTACTGTTCTTAATTTTGGTTGGGCAAATATTTGTTTTCATTTTAGATAGAGACTATGAATTTTCAAAGTTCATCAAATATCTTGATTGTTGTTTGGTTTGTTTTTTCTCATACTTTTGAATTGTTTTACAGAATTGGTAAATTATCTGAACAGAGATCACAGGGGTATGGAAGTAATCAAGACGAGAGTGAATCAATGTTCTCCTCATCCCCAATGAATTTTAAGAACTTACCCCCCTCAGTTATCCCTGACGATGAGGAAATGCTACCACCATCCCCCCCAAAGAAAATTGAAAGTCGTGCGATGAATTATCGGCGTAGAGAAAGTTATGAAAACGTGCTACCTCGGCAGATTGTCCCAGTACAAGTCCAGAATCCTTTCGACCCCACTGCACTGGGACATAAAAATGCTCCTTCACAACCACCGCCATGCAGTACGGTATCAAGTGTTAGATATGAGAATGTTGCGCCTCCATTGTCAACGATGCCTGCAAGACATGATAGCGCATATGAAAATTGCAGACCACCGAATTCCGAGCCTCAGAAGCAGAGATCAGCTATAGTAGCAGGGAAACCATCGCCTCTTAAACCTGTCCCATGTTAGTTCATCTACATTTTTTGCTTTTATTTTGTCTCAGATGGTTTTGATTGCTCACTGCATCCAAGGGTGATCACGAGCAAACTTTCTGTTGAATTGAATTGAATTGAAATTTCTGTTGAATTGAATTGAATTGAGTTGAATTTGGTTTCCTTCACCAATTACAACTTTTGTTTATCCTGGACAGCACTGGCTTGTTTTTGTAATTCTTATGGCATAAATTGTTTCTATTTCATTTAATCTATTTGTTTCTATACTGTTTTTTATTCATTTATAAAAGAATAGCTTATGCTTTGAAAGCTTTCGTCCTGTTATTTCTGTAGACCGAAGTCAGTTTTAAATAGACTAATATAAGTTATTTTTACAAATAATGTAATTGTTGTTGTTCTCTTGTAATTATTAGTGCCACCGAAAATGTCTCACACAAATTTGCAAGAACCAATATCGCCAACACCACCATCGCCTTTGGGTATAATCATATTTACCTTTTTATTATGATTAGCATTTTCAATTATTTTGTTATCATCTCTTTGAGTGCATTCGGATCGTTCGCCTTTTTCTTTTGGTAGCGATTTGTAAATGCTTAATCTGGATTAGCAACGCAAGATAAGTGTTTTTATGTTCGTTTTCTGTTTTTGTCTTCAAGTAACGTTTACAGGCACTATGTATACTTGTTTTGTTTTTATACACACAATTAGTTTGTTTTCATCTTTGCTAGTAGCATGGAAATTATATCTTTAATTTTAAAATAATTATGATATTTCTTAGAATATGTTTTTTGTGTTGTTCTAGGCACAGTTAGAACACCTTTTCTGTCTAATTTGAATTTAGAGAATTTGAATGAGGTCAGTAATATTGCTTTTAAATTTTATTGTATTTTTACTTCACATGCTAATGCTGTTAGAGCTTAATTTCAGAATTGTCTTATTTGAAATTTGGTAAATGTTGATTGTGATGATGCTCTAAAATTTTATATATCTTCATTTTGTTGCTCTTCTTAGGATGAAAGAGAGCTTCTAAATTGGCTGGTTGAACTGAAATTGCCCCAGTACTATCAGAATTTTGATGGCGAAGGATATGATATGGTCAGCGTAAGAGGAATCACTCCTGAGGTACTAAGAATGTATCTCAATGCCAGACATGTGACTTGTAATATTGGATACGAGATCTGTAATAGTACTTATATATTGAACTCTTCAATCGTTTGCACATACTGTAGATGATGATGACATATTTTGTATATTTCAAATGTCCTATTTGAACATTCTAGTATAGTTACTCAGTGTAGTTTATTTACGATTTTTGCCATGATTGTTAATTTTCTTGAGGTACCGTCTCAACACACCTGCAATTGTGATTTTTAAGGCAGTATGACAGATGCTCCACTTAAATATTGTTTTTAACAGGATTTGACTGCACTTGACATTACCAAAGCAGGCCATAGGAAGAAATTGCTATCTGAAGTCACGAAGCTTGGTCCATCCCCAAAGCTCCCTGCTCATAAACCGGTATGACTATATATTTCTCTTATGCCCTTGTACTGAATTCTAAAACTTTTTATATTTTAAGAAACAAGGATGTCTTCCTTATGCAATAGGGGCATTGTTTTTTAGTTTATAGAGGATAATAAAAAATGCTATTTTTACATTTTTGGTAGGATTCAATGAGGTTATTTTTAATAGCTACCACTTGTTATATTCATTTGCTTGTTAATTACATTTTTGTTAATTACATGTTTGTCTTTCCTGTTGAAGAGTGATGTTGGATCATGGTTGAAATTGTTGGGATTACGTCAATATGAAAGCAATTTTATCGAAGGTGGATTTGATGAGATGGATTTCATAAAGGATTTGGATCTATCTGATTTGGAGATGATTGAAATAAAAAGGAAGGGACATCAAAGAAAGTTGTTACTTGCCGTACAAAAATTATCAGATGTGGATCTAACTGCAGAGTTGGACGACTTTGTTGGAGGTAAAAAGATTGGAAAGCTTTATTCAATGTTATAGAAAGTAATTCAGATTACTTTCTAGGAACTCTTCTTGTCTGAGTATTTTCTTTCGAAACTTTTTCTTATTTCTTTCATCATTATAGTGGGTCACCTTTTTATAGTAGTGAGACGCCATTTTTGTTTTATTAGATAACTTAGCATCTCCAACAACTATAACTGCTCAAGTTACACATGATCGGGAACAACAGCAACAACCACAGGTGGATGTGCCACCTCAACAAAATTACCAACAGTACGATATGTTACCAAAATCTGCTGACGTGATATCAAGTGATTCACAGCAGTCAGGTCAAATGAACCACTTTTCAGGCCCTGCAATTGACCCTCTGTTTCCTCCCCCACCACCAGCAAGTGAATTAGAAAAAGCAACCGCTATGTTAAATCATGATAATGTACGGCCTCCTTTTGGTAAAGAATCTATCTCTATTTCATCTGGGCAAATGCATTCTCGTGTAGCCCCGGCGGTTCCAACGAGAACTGCATCTGAGAAGCCGAAGAAATTAGCCAGTTCAGCACCACCACCTATCAGATCGAGAACCACTTCGTCGCCTGTTGCTCCTAAACCGAAACCTAAACCGAGGTCATCACAAAATATGGGACAAGTAAGAATGGCGTCAGAGTACCATGGAACTGAATCCCCGTCAAAATCAGTGATTATGCCTTTGTCCCTATCGAAGACAAATGTAATTGTGGAGGAGACGGAAGTGGTGACTGCATCAAAGTCGCGAGGTTTGTATCACATTGCTACGGCCTCTCTTTCAAATTTCCTCTTCGTTTTGTATAGAAGTTATTTAACAATTTGGCGTCATTCATTTCAATCATGATTTTGTAAATCGATTCATCAGATTTCTGGATGCATAATCAACAGCAGCAACCACAGAATGAGCTTCCACCAGTGCTGCGCAGTAACACAATATCTGGAATCAAACCAATGATCTCACCCCGACCATCAAATAATTCAGTCAATCCGAGGCTAGAAACACAGGACAGCAGTAGTTCTCAACATGAGTCATCGTCTACTGTTCCAGTCGAGGCTCGTAGGGCGTCTCTTAAAAAGGTCCCGCCCCCAGCACCCCCAAGAAGGGACAGCATGCCCAAAAAGAAAGAAGACTCATCGAATGAAGTGGACCAAGTTGCTAATGAAGTGGGATTTGGAGAAAGAAGCAGAACATTTTCTGGTATTATTTCACTATCAAGATTCTTGCTTCTAAATGAAAAGTTTTGTATATTTCTTTTAAATCTTTTCCCAGTTGATTGGCTTGTTTTTAAATAGACCGATTGCCTGACATCACAAAGGAAATAAATAACTATTAGTGATGTTTTTGATCAATATTCCTTCATCTTTGTTTGTTTCCAGGCCCCTTAGATGAGAAAATTCGTCAAGCGTTTAGAGGGAATGCTCAGAAAGGATCAACATATGGTATGGGCAAATTATTTTCTGTTTTATTGAAAACATCATACCTGTCTTGTTTTTATTTTCAGTTTCGTCGTTTGTATTTTTTATTTTATATGTGGTAAGTCCAATTTTAGGAGTGATAATTACTTTGCTTTGTAATTAACTTTTTGCTTTCTCTTTCAGCCCCGATCTCAGAAAAGCCACAAGAAGAGGGTGTGTTAATTCAACCTGTTCCAGCAACCACCGCGATTGACAATGAGTAAGTAGCTTGATTTGAAGGTGCCTCCAATTAAGTTATAATTATATTTACCGGACGAACATCATGTTTGGTTTTGTTCGTTTAATTATCATTGTGAGAATTACCAGAAATCATTTTGCTTGTCAGGAAAAATGAGGAAAATACTGTATTTTTACGGACAGTCAGGAAATTTAATTAGAACTTGAAGGAAGTCAGGAAAAGTCAGGAATTTTTTATCATCCATGCAGATGAAGTCTTAGGTACCCAATAGAAAACTCTGCATATTGCACAGTTTGTGAGATTTTTGTCATATTTGAGCAGAGGACCTCCTTTTCATACCGACCTCCTTTTCATACCACAATTGGAAAAATGTACTCAACTAATTAGTTTTAAAAGATGGGTTCCAGTTACTCGCATCATTTGCAGCGCTGGTTGGTCGGGAAAAATATTATGTATTTCTGATATGAAGTCAGGAAAAACACTTTCAATGTCTAGAAGAAAGTTAGAAAAAGTCAGGAAACAATAATAGGATGCGTGTGAACCCTGCAATTGCTGATGTACTTTTTGTCATCAGATTGTGCTTGTTTTACAAAGATCAAAAGGATATGTGCATGTACTGAAAATCAAATTCAGTTTTATCTAAAGGTGTCTTGTATGTAAGATATAAGGTTACGCCCAGATACAATTTATCATTTTACTGGTTGTCTTCTTATGATAGACTTGAACTGTCTTTAGACACGAAAGAATTTGTAAACCTGATTCAATTTGAAATTCACATAAAAAGCTGGAGAGGAGAAGAGCGTAGTTGTCAGTTATGTAGGCGCTCAGTTTGGATTCATTTATTAAAAAGAATGCATGATGTTTTTGGTGTAAAACAAAAACAATTTTTGGTGTAGAACAGAACATGTTAATAGTATATTTTGTATTTTTGTATTTCATTGTTTTTAAGTTTTTTATTTGACTTTTAAGTAGGCCTACTTGAAGTAGGCCTAAATTAGCTCCTATTAATAGCTATATTTTTAGCCTACTGTAAATAAATTGATTATTTATATTGTATTATTATATTATAGGCTTTTTTACTGGAAATTGTTTCGTCATTTGAAAGAAAGATTAGAAAACGCTATATTTGTTTCTAGATATTCAACCGCTATGACCGCATGTTTTATTTCGTGCAGGATGCAGGAAACTGATTCAATAATGGCAGATATCGATGATATGATCGCTGATTTCACAAGCCAGTTGGATTCCATGTTTGATGAGCAATAATTCATCTTAATCATCGGAAAGATTCTACATGTAAAAGCGTAAGAACAAAATGAAAGTCTCTTTAATTTCACGACCATCTTTAATAAATGATTAGAGCTACTCTACCTTTTGTAAACTTTTGTAAAGAATTCCTTCATCATATCAGTTGATACCACTTAGCTTGTACATACATTTTCCAACCAGGGTATTTCTTTTTTCTATTTTACACTCAAATCTTTAATTGATTTTGGGCTAGGTTTTATCAACAGTGCACCATTGAGCTTTGTTAGACTTTGAATTGCATGCTTTAAATATGTAGCTCGGCTTCATGTTCATGAACAATAAGAGGTCAGCTTCTTTTTGCATGTAGACGGCGCCCAATTAATGAGATTCTTTGTTGTTAAAGTAACTTTTTATATGCCCCTGGGTCTCTCACTTGAATCCCAAAGTATCAGAGGGCAACCTGAATTGTGATACTCTTCGTACCCTTGGGATCACAGCAGCGCATTCAAGGCGTGATACGAAATAAAGAGCAGTGGCGAATAAAAGGTTATTGATGGTGCAATCATGTGTAAAGACATTTAATGCAGGTAGTTGAAGGGAACAGTCCTTGGCAGTAAAATGAAGATATGAGCTTCGCAAAGAATATTTGTTTGTTGCATTTCATACACATTCCCACGTAAGTTAATTATATATTAAATTACTTTGAACTTTATATTAACGGTCTATTTTTGCTCGAGTAATTCTCAATCCTTAGTCGGAATTCTGACCTTGTCAAATTGACGTTGTGACCGTCGATTAGCAACAGTCAGTTATGTTAATAGTCCTCCTACGGTTTATTAGTAGAAATTTGTATTTTTGTTAAATGAAGAACTGGTAGAGTAAATTAGCGTCATGGAAAAGAGTAATTAGTAGTTTGTGCGGCCAAAAAGGCGAAAATAGTGCCAAGTCACGCGGCAGTTGCTTTAGGCCAAAGTTTACAATTTCAGTCGGGAGTTTTCATGGTATGTTTACAAAGGAGCTTTCACTGTGGATTTTAGAATAATTTTGGATTTTGTAAGAAAAAGGAGGCTTTCCGAATCACTTTTCAATTGGGAATTAGGATAATGGAATTAGAACTTTGTAGTTCTTTGGTAGCAAATGGTGGTTTTCGCTAGAACAAAGTCTACGTCATGTTTAAATTGTTAGTCGTTTCCACATAAGGACTGTGTATAATTTTATTGAGTAATTTTAATTCCTTTTGGATATTACCATGTTCATACTGGATATAGAAGTCGAGCGATATAATTTTAGACAAAAACGTTGTCGTTATTTACATTTTGATATTTAGTTTTAATCTGTTCTAATTCCGTCAGTGTTTGTAATTGACCTTTGAATCATTTTTCGTAAAAAGGGAATAATGTTATGAACAGAAGCCTGAGTCGTATAAATTCTAACGCTTTTAAGTGCAATCTCTTTATCTCAACTTTCAATTTTGACTTAAATATTGCGAGATTAGTCAACTGCACAGAAATTTTCATTTGTTTCGCAAGAGCAAACCAATCGAAACCAGCGGATTGAAAATGGCAAATTGAGAAACATCTTAGGGAATTTATTTTGAAATATACCCGCTGACTTATAACTCGATTGAAATTAAGGCCTTTGCATCCTCTCAATGAAATGTTGTTAAAATTTCGAGTGAACTTTGAAAATTTTCATTCATAGCAACTGACGAATTAAGATTGTTCAAATTTCCACCGGGTCGTAGTTTCTCTTTGATACAGTCAAAAAGAATTCAACTGGATAGCTAATGTACATTTTGAAATAGTAGCTAAAAATGTGAAGTTTAACTGTTCACTATTATATAGTATCTACCTCGCTGAATCTAGCCCTCGTTGCAAAAGTTTGAGCATCCTACCTACGCTCACTTAAAATGAAAAAGCTCTTCCGCATTCACCTTACACCTGGTTAAAAGCAATGACTTGTCCTATTCAACCTGAAGAAGAAATGATTGAAAAAGAAAGAAACACATGGTTCACTCAAAATCTACAACCGCAAAACGAGCATCCTTTTGCATCATATATGACAAATGGAAGTTAACATAATTTGTTCAGCCAATGGGTCTACCAGTTTGAAATCTTCTGATGTCTAAGCCAATGTTCTGCAAGAATTTTATTGTTGATGTTTTGCAAAAATTTTAAGAAATACATTTTGGCAATCATAAACTATATTTTTTAATTCAAAATATTTATCGAGTTAAGATTGTTTTAGTTCAGCCATTCTGTTCAATGCACTACCTGCTCGGAACCATTGAATTTGTCCTTCGTTCATCGTGTGCAACAGATTAAAACTCTCCTTACTCCCATCTTTGTGTTTAATTTCACATTTTACAGGCTGAAAGAAAATGAAAGCGAGGCGTAATAAGGGTATAAACGAGTTAAATGTTTGAGACAGAATAAAAATACAAGTGGTTATTTGATGCTAGGATGTAATGAGTACCATGAGTAAAATAGGAAACATAAGATAAGAAATGAGACATATGAAACGTAGGACAGCAAGTAGTGGTAGACAAGTGGAAAAGTTGACAAGGCTAAAGCACACGAAAAAACTGTAAGTGTAAACAAAAAAGATAGGTGTTGACAAAAAAGAGATGAGTAGACAAAAAAGAGAAGTGTAGACAAAAACGAGAAGTGTAGACAAAAAAGAAGTGTAGACAAAAAAGAGAAGTGTAGACAAAAAAGAGAAGTGTAGACAAAAAAGAGAAGTGTAGCTGAACCGATAAGAAGGTACTCTAGGTGATACCATTTATTGCATAAGAGACAATGATGTAATTCAAGTGATGAATCTTGAAAATCACCTATAGGAGTATTCATTGGTTAGAAACTATTTTACGACATACCTTTCCAGGTGCAATGTCTTTTAATCCCAGGAGGGAAACTGTGTCATCCGGTTGAATTTTGTCATAATCTGATGTATTTTCAAAAACCAATGGAAGTATTCCTATAAACATTATGGAAATATTGGTATAAATTGCATTGACGCTAAGTTTGAATCAGTCTTAAACTTTAAGTAATAAGCAAAGGAAAGCAAACTACGTGAATTACTGAAAATTCAATCAAGTAATGTAAATTACAATTCAATCAAGTAATGTAAATATAATGAATTACTGAAAATGTTTAGGCCTATAGAATCTTGGTGGAGGGATGAATCTAAGAGGGAAGCCAAGAAATTGTGATCTACACAAATGAGTCATGTGAATAACAATCAGGGAATTTCTCTACCTTGTTTCTTTAAATTTGTCTCTGGAAAGAAAAAGATCAAAGCAATTAACTAGATATGAAAACATTACCACCACAGGTCAATTTACCATGAAATATACTCAAAATATTCTAAACAGAAAAGATTAACTTTCCTTTCCAATTATCAATCAGTAATAACAAAAACCACTAAAGTTGCACTAAGAATGAAAGTGCCAATCAAAGGATCTAGAATTCAACGTGTTTTGCAAGGTATAACTGAGCAACCAATAGAAATCGTATGAATTTCAATAATATGAATATGATAGCCTAGAAAGCATATGGATGCATATGAGGGCATAACATACGTGCATAAACTGAGGTTGCTGATTCGTTCTGGAATTATCTATCGTCTAGTAGAATTGTTTCCTTACCGTGGATACGTGCAAAACTCTTTACAATAATTGCTTTACCACCCAAATGTCTTGGCTCTAAGGCTGCATGTTCTCGACTGCTTCCTTCACCGTAGTTTTCATCGCCAATAGCGACCCATCCTTTCCCTTCTGCCTGTGATAAATAAGGTCGAAAGGGTTGACAGCTTCCCTCCCTTCTAATCGCCGTGGAATAGTGAATCAAAGTGAATGATAAAGGGAAAAATAAGCAAAAATATGATGTACTTTATATCGATCAGAATTAATGATTTCCGAAAGGATGAGAAATCAAAGTAATGGTGCAGTAAATGAGGGCATTGCATAAACAAACTGATGATGAAATCTGAAAGAATACAATTGAACATGGATTACCTTGTAATGCCTTGCCGTATCTGGCACTGCACCATATTCACCTGTCAATGCATTTTTCACTGAATTTGCTTTCTCATTTTCAATGTTGATTGCACTACAAAACGTTAAAAACAGTCACTCACATCAATATACACACAATTACATACTTGAATGAACACATATTGTATCATATTATTTAAGATTAATTTTAACATAACGTAGATAATGATTTCGCAACCTACCCAATGAACATGTTATTTGAGATATTATCCAGATGACCTCTATATTTAAGCCAGGGCCCTGCCATGCTAAAAAAATAGACTATATATAAGCAAAAAAGAATATAAGAATAAAATATGTTGATAACAACATGAAATAATTATATATGAATAAGCATATCAAATTTCACTCAAACTGGGTACAATTTATAAATGCTGAAATTTGATTAAAAAAAAGAAGAGAGTTCGCAAAACAGTTTCGACGTGCACACATTACCTGATATGATCTGTAGTGCATTTACCTTTGATCTGAAAGATGTGTTGATTAAAAGAGCAGATTGAAATGAAAAAGAAATATGAAAAAATGGTTGTATGAGAACCGCACCTAGTAGAAATATCGCGGTGATATTCTAATGCAAAATTAGCAATGGAGAATAACAACTGGAAAGCTGTTTAGAAGCAGTTTTTCTAAGATTGCGGAGTATCAACAGTGCATACCAAGTATTACAAACTGCATGGTTTGAAACAACTAGTTTTCCAAAGAAGGTTCTGGGGTAATAAGTGGGCAGACTGTTTGAAAGACCCTTGGTCGTAGCATAGTCTTCGCAGAATTTTACTATTTAACTGCTAAGAAATTCATGTGGTCACAAACCTTGATTAAAATTAACAAATCATCATAATCATTTCCATCCCATTTGTTAAATGGCGACAGCAACTGTAATCTTTTACTTTCTGGATCAACATCAACAGAGAGTGATGAACCATCTGATGGAGGCTCCTTCAAAATGATGAGAAATTGTAATAGGCTTGCCACAACACTAACAAATAAATGCTCAATATTGATTTTTTTTCACCATTGTCATCATTTATAATGCGAATACAAAAAAACCATAATGGCAAAACACACGTGTAATGTTGACATAGAATACCACAAAAATTTTACCTGATATGTGTCCATACCAGGATCAAAGCCCTGTGAAACAAATAAAACTTCATTTAAATACAGGTAGAATACTAAAAAGATCTAAAAACTCATTAAACTTAAATTTGGCATAAGATATATGACTTGTTAATCCACAATGATACAAAAACATATAGGAACTAATGAAATTTGAATATGAAATGTTATCATACTTTCTCTGGTAACTCATCTCCATACGGGCTTTCCAACTTAAATTCTTCTCCTAGCAAAGGAAAATTACAAAGAGTGAATTTGCAACCATCGCATGTGTAAAAATCTAGCAGAAATGATGAATATTGGTCAGTTGTCTAAAAAATGAAGGAAGAATTGTGAGTGATTTATAAATACCATTTGCCCCCTTGAGGGTATCAACTTCAGGGTTGAATGACAAATCTCCTGCAATTGATAATGCGGTAACCATCTAGAAAAACCAAAGGCAGGAATTAAAAACTATGAAGAAAGCAAAGTAAGCTAATTTATTTTATCTGGGTTAATTAGATGACTAAATCAGTTTATGCAGGAATTCCTCTAGCAAGACTACAAGATCAAGGATGATGGTGATTATGATGATATATTTCTACATATCAGTGTTTATACGTCACTTGCATACAAACTCTTTCCCAACCCCTTCTAGCGATTGTCCGCTCCTTCCCTAGCTGATGAGCTCTATGCAAAAAAGACAACAAAGAAGATGCAAATCGTAAAATAACAGAAGTGTAAACTTATAAAATTATGCATGCAAACCTCTGGTGATGTTACGAAAGCATGAGTATTGACATTGGCGTCATTTCTTCCCGTGAAATTTCTGTTGTATGACGTCACAATGGTATTCTTTTCACCTTTCGGTACATCTTGCCTGGTAATAGTGAAAATGTCAACATTTATCTGCATCAAAATCACCTTAAAATCAATAAAAATATCCTCGGTAATCAAAATATACTTTTAGTCTTTTCTCATCGCTAAGTTACATTTTGACAAACACATACGTGTCTTTATCGAAAAATTATAGAAATAAATATGTTACCTAAATTGAAATATAAATTACTTTAAATTTGCTTTAACTACTCTTTAAAATCGAAAGGATTTTAGTATGTTCATATATGGATATTAAAACACCATGCAAACAATAGTCCTTGGTGTAGGGTGACCACTTACAGCTGCACAAACCGAGCTTATCAAACACTGACACGTGGTGGCTACTGCCAGCAACCGGTTCCCATATGATTCTCGGAGTAATTAATCCTCACTTGCACACTCGACGATTGCGATTTTACCGCTCATGGCCATTTCTATCAACTGCAAACCTCCTTTTTATAGAAAATTGAACAAAGAAAATAGAAACATTGCAAAACTATGGCGAGAAAACGGAGAACGTACCTATCCCATTGGCCAATGCAAGGTCCACATGCATTAGCAAGCACTGTTCCACCAAATTCTCTGAGTGTCTGGGCAATTCCATCTCTTTCAATCGTAGCTCGAATTTGTTCAGATCCGGGCGTGACTGTATACAATGACCGAGATTTGATGCCATGGCTCAAAGCCTGCTTTGCAATGTTAGCAGCACGCGTCATATCTTCATAGCTGCTGTTTGTGCAACTGCCAATTAACCCTATTTATGAATAGATGGTAATACTGATCATAAATCAACAACACAACTCACAAAAATAAAAGTTAGTCGTCAAAACTTAACTTCATCATAAGATAGGACATCAAAGAAATTACTATGAATACATTGAGGTTTAACTAACCAACTTTGATTTCCATAGGCCAATTATTCGCCTTTGCATTTTCGCCAAGTTTTCCAATTGGATGAGCAAGATCAGGTGTGAAAGGACCATTGACGTGTGGCTCCAACTACAATGATCATTTGCAAATCAAAACACAAAATAATTTGTTATATCAATAATAAAGGTAGACTAAAAATTAATGCGTTCTGATAAATGATAAACAGAGGTCATCAAATGAACTTACTTCACTCAGATTTATTTCAATCATCTCATCATATGGAGCATTTTCATCAGGAGACAACATATGACCATATTTCTTAGCCAAATCAGAAATTGCTACAAAACAGAAAGCACATAATTGTGGCAATATTAATAACATAATGGTGTTTTGCTGATGAAAAATGCATGCAATTTTCTAGTATCAACAGGGCAATGCCAAAGGGACAATATTCTGAACATAAAACCATCTGGGTACACTTCATAGAAACTGAGACAACACAATGCAATTTGAATGCAATTGAAGGAAAAGACAAATGCATACTTAAAAACCATTTCAGTAATTTGTAGCCTACCAGATCTGTTTGTTGCATTCAAGAATCTTGCCATGCTTGGTCCATAAGGAAAAACAGATGTAGTTGCACCAATTTCTGCTCCCATGTTGCAAACTGTTCCCATACCTATAAACATGGTTTTTGTTTAGACTTCCTTGTTATATCACTTGTGACCCAGCAACCATGACATAGCCAGTGACCCAAATGCATACTTAGATATAGTAGATTCCCGAAATCATCTGATATGGTATGTGATGAATCCAAACTTATTTCTTCTTTCACAATCTAATATCCTTGAATCAACTTCAATCAAACATTCCAAGCAAGTACTAAAAATATATCACAGTGCAGTCTAATTTACAGAAATCACACAGAAAATTTTGTGACATACAACAAATAATGCCAAGTAATTACACTTGTGTGTCATACCTGTGCAGGATATGGAATCAACACCCGGTCCATGATATTCAACAATTGCACCAGTACCACCTTTCACTGTCAAAATTCCAGCAACTTTCAAGATGACATCTGGACAGATAAAAACATCATAGGTATTATATTTTTATCATCATAGGAAAGTGACAATATGGCCTGTTGCACAGCATATATTAGCACAACATTACAAATGAAGGTGAAAAGAACAAATATAAATAATACCTTTTGGGGATGTCCAACCACTCAACTTTCCAATCAATCTAACACCAATCACCTGAAACACAAGAAGGCACATTTACTTTAATTTTGACAGAAAAATTCTGTCAAGGTGTATGGGCTTTTACTTCTGTTCCCAAAAGCAAAATAACATTAACACAAAAAAACTAAATTAGCAAGAAAATTACTTTTAAAACTATGATAAATCCAGTATATTGAGTACTTCAAAAATTAACCAGTAGATGTTATGTGATTGATGATATTTACAGGGTATATATGAAAAGATGTGCAGGCTCGATTGGGCTTCAAAAGCATAATTCTGACTAAACTGAAACTCCAAAATGCATCAGGTCCACTACCTTTGGGCATTTGAGTTCCCAAGGGAGGCCAGCCATAACATCAACAGCATCTGCACCTCCAACACCAATACACAAACCACCAAGACCACCTTGAAAGTAATCACATATGACATGCCATAAATGAACAAGCAAATTTTAGGATACAGTAAATGACTGGACTCTTCAAAATCATTTTGACTATCATAGACATAACACTGATAAAAACTGGTGAAAGAACAATCAATTTCAAAGTCACTAATATATTTTGAGAATATGTTAACCACTGAAGTAGTAAACTGACCTCCATTTGGCGTATGACTGTCTGTTCCAATCAGTAGCACTCCTGGGAATGCATAATTTTCCAAAACAATCTATGAAATAATAAGGCAAATGAGATTAATATTTTCCCACAATAAATGTGATCTGTAAGAAAAAGAATGAAATTTGTGATAAAAACAAAATGACCTATATGATACCTGGTGTATGATTCCAGAGCCTGGTTTCCAAAATCCAACACCGTATTTGGCACCTGCACTTGCAAGGAAGTTGTAAACTTCTTGATTTATGTCCTGAGAAACATTAAATGAATATAAGATATATATAACAAATTCTGAAGATTTGGCACCAAAGGAGATTTAAAAGGAATCAACCTCTCTGTACTCCAATACCAAGGTAATGAACTGTGTAAATATAGAAATAATTTAGAAATAAAGAGAAATAAAGGAAAATAACTGAGAGGCAAAAGTCATCAAAATATATAATTGCCTTGGCTCTTTGTAAATCTTTTTCGCCACCAAGCTGAGCTTCAATCAGATGATCACAATGTATTGTAGATGGGACTGCAACCTAGAAATTTATAACTATCTTGTGACAAGCAAATACATTTTATTGACCAAATATCCAAAGCATATATTTTGACACAGCAAAATTCAAGTAGATGTATCAAATCTGAATGCAACATTTGTGTAAAACATTAATTAAATGCAACATTCCATCCAGCTCCCTGTAAAAATGATATTAAACAATGCATGAAGTCTGAAACATATGGCAGAAATAATGAAACTCACTTTTTGAAGTCCACTTGAAATGAATTGCAGCATTGCCATTTGAGCTGTTGCATCTTGCATAGCAAGTCTGTCTGGCCGAAGCTTCAAGTAAGACTTTCCTCTCTCTATTTCCTAATAAATGGGCAAATGCCAATTAAACAGCTTAGCAAATACCTACCAAATCACGAGATAGTCTAAATCTTATGAACATAAAATCAAATGAAATTTCTCACCTGGTTCTTGGGATCATCAAGATGACTATATAGTACCTTTTCTGACAAAGTAAGTGGTCTTTGCAATCTAGAATTAACATTTGTAAGTAGAATGAAATAAAATTTCCTGAAATGTATATACTATCTTAAAAAATAAATCCACAATGCAAGGAAAAGGATATAAATTCTAGAACAAATTTTTAAGATGCCTTTTGTATCTATAAAAGTACTGTCTGCAAATAACATGCTTGTGTAAAAATATGGTAATACACTATTTACAAAACAACAATTTGAATTAAAATAGAATCACCTGTCCTTGATTATTTTGAGGTTCTGATCCATCTTCTCATAATTAATTGGGTTGTTTGGATCAAATCTGCTCATTGGGACCTGTAAACACACAAGCGCATGTATTTGTGAAGGGGAAAATAAATGGTGCCTTTATAGCAGAACCCAACATAATAATTAACAGCAAATGTCTAAACTCAACTTGTATTTACCATTGACTATTACAAGAATCTAAAGAGTTAACAAATGCAAAAAAGCCAAAAAATGCAATTAAGTAAGCAACGAGGTCAAAAGGGTCACAAATGATCAAAAGAGCCACAAAATAGCCAGAGGAATAATACATATACAAAAGAAAAAACATGCATAAAAACTCACATATATATTTCACTTCAAACACTGACTAGAAAAGTGAAAGTTTCTTGACCTAAACATATACTATGTTTACCTATACAAATAACATTAATTAAATATAATCAAACCAAGAAAATATCGAAGTGAACATGCACGAAGCAAAGCAATCCAGGTCACTGCATGGCTATCTGATAAAAATGGCAGCCATAACAAACAAGTTCTTACATGTTTATACTTACACTATTTGAAACCAACGGAGTTGCTGAGATTGTACGGACATGCTTTCCAATCTCTTGTCCAATTGACTGAAAAATCGATTTCGGAATAAAAAGGACTGAGCAGACATTTCATTTGCTACAAAAACTGCTACAACTGTTATGATTAAGCAAGGGTGGTAAACCTTTCAGGGGATAATCAGAGATAAATATTTTTCGATCGATTGGTCCACGACAAAGGACACAAAAAGTTTAACCATAACACAACTTCTACTAGAAAAAGCTATTATTGATGACAAATGGAGCAGGCGTACTTTCTTGGAACATGCATTCAGCAGCAAGATGATATTACTTCGGTTTACATCTGATTGTCTTTGCGACATACCATCACACCGCATCAATATTTATACACCAACAGGCCCCAGGAGGTGGGTATCTTTTGCAAATGGGTGAAAAGAGCTCATATTCCTATATCAATAAATCATACATATTGATAACCCCGGTTTCGGTGCATAAAAGGTGACAGAAATGTTGCTAGGTAATGTCTAACAGGGGCAACCAGAAAATGAGAAAAACATAGGTGTAACACCAGGCAGGTATGTCAAATGTTCTACCACACAGCAGAGAAAACCGAGGGGAAAACATCTTACCAATCGCTGCTTTGCAATTAACCTAAACATTGTTAGTTTCTTCTCTGTATGCTGAATTTCGTCCACTCGTTTCTACGAATAAGATCACAGACAAGTGCACACCGCACCTAACGATCGTGCAAGCCCTGCAAAAGAGGCCTAAAATTGCATGAACGTCTGCAATATTATGGTCAGCGGGATTCATATTACGTTATTATCCTCCTTCACAAGTCACAAGTCCATTTCGCTTACTTCAGAGTAAGCAGCGATAAAGGAGCAACAACAAACGTCATTTCTCTCTACCTAGTACCTAGTAGCGGCCAGAGAGCGCCAGGGAGCTAACAATACCAATTCTTGTTATTTTGTGTCCTTTTTCTCCTCCTAGTGACGCCACTGTCGTCAAATGATGAACTTCACCATTTGAAGGGAGCAGAACCTGCATTTAGAGCCTGCAACTCATCCCTCAAAATGAGGCTTGGGTTTTGGCGCGAATAAATAGAAAATTAGTGAACGACGGTGCAGCAAATTTGATAATAACTTCGCAAAACTAGCTCATTTGTAACGGTGGTATCAAGTTTGATATGTAGTACAATATGGATGACTATGAAGTGGAAGTAGAATACGACGATGAAAGATTTTTTGAAGATAAATACAATGATGATTTTGATGCACTGAATGATTTTGATAATGGTATGAAATGAATTCATCATTTTGAATATTATGTTATTAATAATATAATATATTATTAGGGGGGGGGGGGAGAAAAGCTACATTTTCAGAATTCTGTCAGTCAAATACACAAATATGACATTTTATGGATTTCGGTCGTGTTAAAGGTTCATACATTTAGTAAATCAATTTGCTGAAACACTAATGTGTTAGTCCATAAAAATAAATGTACGTGATACAATAATTCGGTGCCCTTTCCTACTTGTAAATCAGCTTTGATTTTACAAAAAAGGAAGCACGGTAAAATCAGCATCATTGAGCAGCACAAAAACAGCAAATGGCAGTAGAGAAGAATCATTCAAGAAACTCACCTCAACTTGGAGCTATACAGTTGATGGCAATCAAGAAGAGTCCTTAAGAGGTGCTTTTGTCTTTTCATTCTAGACATGTTTTACTTTTAAAAGCATTTAATTCCACCTGAATTTCATGGTATGCAACCCTGTAGCCAACAGGCCAACATGATCTTTTTAGGGTGGGGGTGGGAGCACAGTTAATCTGAGCATAGTGAGTATTAGCTGGGTGCCCTGATAGCCCAAACTGAGGAATATGGCTGATGCACACACATTAGATTGTGGCTTTTGAAAATCATCTGCACACGGGGGAAGTAGTAATGTGTGCACACTTAGTGCCATGGTATATGCACATGTGCATTTGCAGTTTGCCACACAAGATCTTGTTGAAAACTGCCATACTCCTCATTGAGGCTGGTAGGCCCCAGTGCCAGGCCCCTGCGGTGTTCAAAATGCACTCAATTACATGATTTGGGCTAGACTCTGAGAAATTTTTCAAAGTGATGAAACAAAGAGTTTGAGAGCTTTATTCTTAAGTGGGGCACCAAGTAACTTTTTAGAACTCCAGGGGACACCTTGTCCCCCAGACTACCCCCTGGTTATGTGCCTGATGATATGATTTATTTTTTGGTAAAATAGGATTTAGCAGTTCATGTGCCACTATTTCATCAGATAATTTATGTTCCTTAAATCTCAGCATGCTTGATGAGAAATGATATTTCTATACTCTGTTCTTTTAAGTTAACAAAACTCCAGAGTCAAAGAAGCAAAAGATTCAAGACGATTCAGATGACGAGTTAGAAGAAGGACAACATCTTCCACAACATCTTCCTAATGATATTTTAGTGACAAAGCTGCCAAGCTACCAAAAGAACACCAGAAAGTATGTTTACCAGCTACCCCAGTTTGGCAAAGACTGTCTAACTGTTACAGACACAGAAGGAAGAAGGGTGTATCTTCCTATCAAAGAGGTTACAGATAAGGTACATTAATTCTATTGGAAGATTGTAGTGGTATTGGTTCTGTACTTTTCATAATTATTTGACATATTTGGGCAGTTGAGGTTTTGTGACAGCTAATTGCTTCATGGTTTGTTTGATTCTCTCTGATGCCAAGTAGTTGTTTCAGAAATTAATCAGTAGTAGTGAGAGATTAATCAGCTTTAATTTAATCTTGACTTTTAAAGGAAACAACTGAAGCAAAACCACAAGTAAACAAACATGATTTATTATCAATACCAATTCAGGAGCTTATTCAAATTGTTGAGAATAAGGTAAGCTAGACCCAATATTTTCATTTTTTCTAAGTTTACATAACTTTCTTGTATAACTATCTTCTTAATTTTTTCAAACTTCATTTAATAACAATAATAATAATAATAACGAATATTTAGCAGATCCATTGCTGATGGTTTTTCACTGTTAAAGTTACAATATATAAATACAGTTCGCTAAAAGATGAAAAGTAAACAGTTATAATGAAGGCCAAAAGGAAAACCAATGTTTCTAAAAAGTTGCGCTGCTCTGCTCTTTCCAACATCACAATTTATATTTGAAAAGTGCAACAAAGACAAAAAGCAATGCATTTCAGCTGCTATGTTTCAGACCTAGTGGCAGTTTAGTATCGGTTTCTTGATAATTAGAGGGTATACCCATATGTGTTTAGGTGATGTTTTCAAAAGTCCTATTATTTGTGTTGGGCCTTTGTTGGGCCAAAAACATCTGAAATGCAGATTCACCTGATGTTTTCTCTCATTCCTCATCAGAATTTTGCATTTTCTTAAGAATAGTCAAGTTGATACTGTTTTTCTGATAGAAAGATTGCTCATCACTTATTGTATATTTTCTTACAAATGTGTTTTTCATTCATATGTGTAGCATGGAACTTATTTTCCTTTTTCAAGCGACATTCAGAACTTATGGAAAAAGTGAATGACATAAAGAACAGTCTTAATAGGTAAGATGTATTGTCATCATTCATACGTAATGCATAATGTGCTTATTGTGACTTATTGATATTAATGAAGTTATTTATAGAAATGAGTGAAAAATAGCACATAAGCTCTTTATCAAATGCTTTCTATTACTATGAATATAATATATTTTAGTGCTGATTTGAAAAGCAAGAAATAAGAAATACTAATTTTATTTCTTTCAGCATTGTGGATGATGAAATTATTGAAAGAGGTGAATCTGTTGATATTGAAATGATTGACAAGGAAGAACCTGAGAATTCCTTATGGGTGGAGAAGTATCACCCTAGAAGATTCACAGAATTATTGAGTGATGATGTAAGTTAAAACATGAGAGTCAGATCAAATGGTTCTTATTGTGTTTTTTAAGGAAGAATTCATAATTAAAAATTTCCTTTACTCCATTAATGAAATCTCCCACAGAATTAGGTAAAATAAATAATTTTGTGAAGCAAGAATAGGTAGTTAAGAGATTGAACAAAAACTGTTCTCTTACATGTATCATTTTTACAATTTTTATTGCCATTAATTATTATTATTATCATTATTATTTTCATAATTCTAGAAGTTGGTGTTTTTATCACTTGCAGGGAATTAACAGGATTTTATTGAAATGGATAAAACTTTGGGATCAATTTGTATTTGGTAGAAGTAAGAAAAAAATTAAGACCTCAAATCAAGAAAAGGCAAATCAAAGTGAAACGAAAAAACGATTTGGAAAGCGAAAGCAAAACTATGATTATGAAGAAGAAATGGTGAGCTTATTGATTTTGAGCTTTTTATTTTAGTGTGTTACTTGCTTTTTATCAATATCTGGAATATTTTGGTGTAAATAAAAACTTCTTTTCATGACTTCAGTAAGTTCTTCTCATTCTTACTATTCATTAATACTTATTCTTTTAATAACTTGTTAAGACATATGATAATATTTCACTATTGCATGAAAAAGTAGGAACATTCTTTGATTGCTTTTAATTTTACTGAATGATGTGATGATAAAGGACAAGTGTGGCAGTAATCAGTTTTGTTAGTTTTTGTGTTATTTGTATTGGTGTACCCATATGTGCATGTGAGTGCATGTTTCCTGTTTAGACAAACTTGTTTATGCCAAACTAGTGAGAGTTGTGGTGTTGTTGGATATAGCCTCTAATGTGCTTCTTCTAAATTTGTGTCACTTTATTCATTTGTCACTCTTATTGCACTGATATATGTTTATTTGCTAATAGTCTACCTTTCCTTAGGAGCTTGACCACACAGGAAGACCAAAGTACAAAGTAGGTTTCATTAAGTTGTTACTGGCCTTTCCATTGGATGTCTTTCATATTTTACATTTTTATTGTGATATTCCTCTCAAAATTATGTGACTAAAAATTCTAACAGATGATTTTCTTTCTATTGAGATTGCTCTTCTCTCTGGTAACCCTGGGCTTGGAAAGACAACTCTTGCACACATTGTTGCAAGGCATGCTGGGTATAATCCTGTTGAAATGAATGCAAGGTTTTGTGTCTAAATCAAGCTTTTCTACTTTGTTAGTATCATTTTTGAGAGTGAAAAACTGATTCACCTGTAATGTGTTATATTGTTTTACTGTTTTTATATCTCATTGCCACAGAGACAACAATTTAATTATCTTTGTCCTTGATTCCTTCTTGTTGATATCTCTCCCTCATGGATGTTGATCTCATTATCATCAAAATCTACTTCTTCGTCAAACAACTCATAAGCTCCTTAAATCCCAAAATTATCCATTTTGTTGACAAGTTCTTCAGTGGCTGCCAAGTGCCCATTGGTATCAATCATAATATTTTCATTGTAAGTTTTCAGCTGAGTAAGATGTTCAATGCATTTACCATTTGAAAGTTTCCACATCAAAGGACCTCAATTTGCCCAATATTTGAGGTACCTATAATGATAACAGGCATATATGTAACAGGTTACTTTCATGGATGTGAAAGTGATTATTACGGAGTTAATCTAGGCCATCAACTTTGCAAGGTATCATTGCCTGGTTCCTTTCTTTTATATCGACCAGGTGCCAATTATCCATGTGAGGCTCACAACCTTCCTTGCTCCATTGGCCTTCTCCACAGCAGACAATCATTCTTAATGCTCACCTGCTTGTTCGTGATGTTTAGACAGGTCTAGCATACAAGAGAAATATATTTTGTTGATGTTTGCAGTGATGATCGGTCAGCTGAATTGTTTAAGAATAAACTTGAAACAACAACACAAATGATCTCATGCATGGGTGAAGGAAACAGACCAAATTGTTTGATTATTGATGAGATTGATGGTGCTCCTGTGGTAATCACTTACTTTTGTCTTTTTATTTGCAATTTTTCCGCATTGGGCTTCACACTGTTTCAAGCAATTTCTGCCTTCATTTTTTACTTTCCACACGGTTTTGTTTGGTAATTTTTGCTTACTTTTTCTGTCCTGATGTTTTATCGTTTTACGTATTTTTTCATTGATTAGGCTGCATATTTCCGTTTAATGTTCAAATGATTTAAAGTTTCACATCTTCGCATGCATTGTATCCTATAACTTTGTCATTTTTCCTGAAATGAACTGTTTAATAATGTTGTGCTTCTGATGCAGCAAGCAATCAACATACTTCTTCAAACAGTCAAAGATACGGAAGGTATTTCCATACTGCTCTAATTCACATTTATCATAGCATTGTTTCTCAGCAGCTTTGAATATACCTTAAATAGATACCTATAGATTTGAAGATATTCTGATGGATATAAGTCGATTGACTCCTTTAGGGTTTTACAGCAAATATTATCTTCACTCTTTTTATAAGCAGTTAATATGATAGTATTTTCATTTCTTTGGAAAATTGTTCTCAACGTGATCACTTTTGTTCACCTTGTACTGCAACATTCGTATCTTTTAAATCATAATGCCAGACATATTTCATTCTAAATTGATTCATATTGTCACGTGCAATCTTTAATAAATGTCTCATCTAGTTCGATTCTTTTTTGAACTGTGAATCGTGCAACTTAATGACATCGATTTCTTAATCTGTCATTTATTTTAAATTATGATTTATTTCTTTATATAAATTATATTTAGAATCAACAAAGAAGAAGAAGAAATCCAAACAAATAACTGTAACTCGTCCAATCATCTGCATCTGCAATGATCTGTGAGTTTTTGTTCAAATCTAATCTTCCAACTCCTCTTCCAACTTCCAACTTTCTAAGTCTGTACGTAATGCAGTGTTGGCATTTCATTCTTTTCTTCCAAAACCTTAAGTTTTTTTTATTTGTTTTCAGATATGTTCCTGCGCTAAAACAGTTAAGACAGACCGCCCTTTCACTTTCAGTGCCACAAGTTGCACCATCGCGATTGGCTCAAAGACTGCTTGAGGTAATGGTAATGATTTGCCAGAATGTCTGATGATTTCCTGAAATTACTGCATAGATTTCGTTATCCAGCCTATAGTGTGTTAAAAGTCTTATATTTTTTATGTTTGTAAACTCTTTATGATCATAGCTTCTTAAATTCCTTGTCTTCTTTGTTTCATTTTATCATTATTCATTTTCATATATCTCTTTGATGTTTTCAACGCTTCTTTTTTATATTCAAGTTCATTCTTTTCATATACAGATTTCAAGAAAACAAAAAATGAAAGCAGACATGGGATGCCTTCTTGCTTTGTGTGACAAATCTGAGAATGACATAAGATCGTGTGTCAATACTTTACAGGCAAGTCCGTCTCTTCTTATAAATTTGTTTTTCTAAAACACAATTGATTTTTTGCCTCTCAACAACTAAAGAAGTGTAATATTTGGCGCGTGTTCAAGATTTATTTGCCCTTACTGATGATGGCTCATGTTTGAGTCGAAATGTTTATGCTGGATATGTCACTAGTTTAAGCCTAACATCCATTCTCCAGCGTTAGTTTAATTGTATAGGTCGTAAAATGAAACATCTCTAAAGGCAAAGAAATATCTCTGTTATTTGTCGCAATTCTAGTACTAAAGTTAATAGATAACAGTTTTTGTTTATATTCAGATATTCTGTAATATGTTTTTCTAAATACTGACTCCAATCTAATCATTTTTCCTATGAAATTGCTGATTATTCCTACATAACATTTTTCCTTTATAAAGTGTCTGTCTGATGCCACCCCGCTCCCTTGTGTTGCACAATTGAATTCGTAGGTTAGGCTCTATTTCTTGTCCCCTTTGGAGGATCCCAACGACAAAACCGGGCCCCAATTTATTATTTGATTTCCCATGAATCAGTAGCCAGGGACCTCTAGAGAAGTGGATATAGCCATATGCCTTTTGTATGTCATGTTCATAGCTAGAGCTATTTACCTAGCGTCTTAGTTCATTTTCCAAATTTAATTATGCTTGTTTCGATTTCCTTTCAGTTTATATTTACAAAGCATGGTGAACTGAATGCCACCCATTTACAGGATATTAGTATTGGCCAAAAAGACTTTCACAAAGGACTCTTTTTTGTTTTGAAATCGGTGTTTCAGTTGCCAAAATCAAGTCGTAGACATTTTGGATTTTTACAAAACGTATCTAAAAATGGACTTGCTCAAAATAGGCTGGCATTGTCTGGTGTTGAAAGTGAAACGGGAGCAATGCAAACAAGCAATTCTATTCGATTTCATAACATACTTCATCTGGCATCATCGAATTCAGAATTTGAAAAAATGGCACAAGGTATTTACATCACCTTTCAATATTTCAATGCATGCCCTAAGACTGTGCTTTTTGGCAGCAAGTGTATTACATTTAAAGGCTTGCCTTCTTACTTATTTGAGCTAAGAGAAATAGAGAACCATTACTCTTTTTAATAATATAATCAATTAGCATTTTTAACTTTGTAGACACCAATTTAATTCATGCATTCCATTTTTAGGTCTTTTTGATAACTACTTAAACGTAAAGTCGAAAGATCCTCATCTTGATTCGGTAAATTTCTTTTTTTAAATTTCGATTGCTTAATATTTTAGCTGTGACCTGATCAACTAAGTTATAAAATTTTGTCACGAAACTTCAATTATCAATAATTTTATATATTCATTGACTATTTATTGTTTGTTTCCTTTTACAGTTCACATTTTTTATCTTTTTTCTTCAATAAATTTGCTTTATTCAATATGCCATTATATCTATTTTTCAGGTTGTTAACTGCACGAGTTGGCTACAATTTGGCGATAGACTTGAAACAAAAATTCGATCAGAACAAAATTACTCATTAATGAAATTTTACCCATTTTTGCCAGTCGCTTTCCACATGATGCTTGCAGGTGCCTTACCTCAAAGACTGACGTACAGCAACAGTGCAATTGAGGTTTTCTTCACTTTTTTGCATGATTTAATTCACAATTGATTTTTTAGTTGATATATTCATTGAATGATTATTTGGTTGATTGATTGCTTCCTTCATTCATTCATTTATAAATTTAGGCAATATCCTCAAAAGTCTTATTGTTCTTTTGTTCCCCACCTTTTCGTATTTTATTTTAGTTTTCTCATTTCATCCTTTGACTAATAAATGTTGGTTTGTTTCCATCTCACTTTTATTTTTAGGCAAGGTCTTTAATATCTGCCCTACATGCTCATTCATATCAAATGCATACTCACTCAATTCTTCTATTCTTAAAGCATTCCTATTTATTTTATATCTTCAGTTCAATGCAAGGTTTTCACGCTTAAAGCAAATTTGGGAGACGGTGGCATGCGATGTTAAACCTGCGGTTAAAAGAAACGTCGGGAATGTTTCAGCAATTCTCGATCATTTTCCTTACATTTATGAAATTGTTCATCCAACCTTAAGACCAGTAAGTTTGTCACTTATTTGTATATATCTTTAGTCATTTTGACTTTCGATGGGTTCAATGACAATTTAATGACCTGTTTTGTTCCTTATCCATATTTTGTATGTTTACTTTGCATTTTGTATTTGATGTATTTTGACGTCTTTTCGTGTTGGTGATCTGTTTTGATACATTTGATGAGATTTGTCAAAAGCGTTTGTACAATTCATTTTCTTACAGCGTTTTGTACAATTAATTTGCCTACAGGCCAGAAATTCTCAAAAATGAATAGATACATTTTCACATATGAAACATTAACATTATTGAAATATTTACACTATGAAATATCGATCAGCTGTTTTAATTACATTTTTGTTGTCTTGATTACTTTTTGAATTACTTTTATCTGCCTAGGTGAACATTCAGCTGTATAGTACTACTGAAAAAGAACAACTTTCAAACCTTGTTTCCACAATGATTTCATACAATCTCAGTTACCATCAGGAGAGAAATTCAGATGGACAGTACACTTATGTATTACTGCCGTTAGTATTGAATACCTCTTTGCAAAGATATTCCCTGTGAAACTTTTAAACCAATAAATGCAAACTATTAGAAAGATTGTTTGGAAGAAGCAAAAATAAATGATGTAACAACCCTTTATACCAGAAAGCATGCAAAAGTTACATAGTGCAAAGTCTTATGTCTAGAACTGAGCACAATTTTAATCATCAAAACCTTTAAAGCAATCAATTCTCAGCATACTCAGCCATCTAACAGCTTCTTTATTTCACTTTTAGAAACATTGGTGAGATAATTTCATTCCCAAATTTGCCACAACACAAACAACTTAGCTATGCAGCAAAGCAACTAATTCAACGCGAGGTAAGATGATGAGCTGGATAAAATCTCCATTATAGAACCAGCCATCAATTACTTCCATCAACTACATGACTTTTGAACTGTTGGCCTTTTGTTTTCCATCAATAATTCTAACGTTTTTATAGAAGGATATAAGCTTATGTTCTGATGAATTTGATCGGCAGTCAATCATAATTACTTTTTCTTGGAAAACCCTCATGTGTTATACACATTTTGCTTGTAATCTATATTTTGTGATAGTTCCTTGCTTTTTCACTAATTTTCTCATTTAGATTGATTTAGAGAAAATGAGAAAGATTGAAAATTCTCTGCAACAAATGGAAATTGACACTGAAAAGTATGCTACTAATTCTTGTCACTTTCCTTTGAATATTAATATCATCTTTATACACGAAACATAGGAACTTTCAGCAACATCTTGTGGTAATCAAACATCAAGACAGTCAAGCATGATAATAATTTGAAATTATGAATAATCACACTAATCAAGCCAATCACTGACAAAAATCATCATTAAAATTAGAAGCACAAATTTAATCAATTATATTTTTAATTTTGACCTAAAAATTGTAGAAAAACTAATGATAACTGAGTGAAATATATGTTGTCTTCAACAGATCTGGGAAAGGTAAAAGTAAAGCAAAACAAATTAGGAAACCAGAGAAGTTACAGCCAGTTGCAGTGAAACATGAAAACACAAAGGTACCCACAGACTGTCAATATTACACTATTTATAAAATCATTTTATTAAAGATCAAAAGCACCAAATCCAGTGTTGTTTTCATTTATGAAATCAATTTGCATACATCTACTTGCTTTAGGTAATTCTGCCACAAAATTCACTTCTAATTTCAGTCTTTTGACATTAATTCGTTTTGCAGCCCACATTGGATTTCTTTGGAAGAGAAATAGTAATACCTAAAGATGCAGGTATGTACAAAACAAATAAATTCCCTTTTTTTGGTGTTTTTGTAGGGAAGACCCTTGTAGTAGGTATACATACACCTGCTCAGAAGGTCCAGGTTGTTCTCAATAATCAGAAAAATAAAACTATTTATATTTACTGTGAGAACCTTTGATGATAACCCTTGTATTCTTGTAATTCTTATAACAGATCTGCAGCATCCATAAATGCTTCATGGATATGATGTTTGCAAAAGTTATATCAGATCTCTCAAACATAATCACTAAAAATTTTTGGATTGACTAGATCAAACTATTTTATGAGGGAATACATCATCAACATATTGTAAAAAGCATATAATAAACTTATACAATTTCCAATTTGTAGGGCGGGCTGTTGAGAAGAAGAACTCTTTAATAAATACCAAAGTGTGGTATAAATTCAATGAGGGATATAGCAATGCAGTGAGGAGAAAAGTGAGAATACAGGACTTCCTCTAGTTTCATTTTTGAAGCAGTGTAATTTGCAGTAGAAAGATTTTGTATTTTTTCTTAATATAATTTTTCTATTATTTCTTAAGTTATCTCAACGATTAACAAGTGCTGGACAATTTGCTTCTTTTCAGATATTGTATAGCTCTCCTGTCACTTATACTGTTTATTCTATTGTTGTAGTCTTCTCTTGCAAGAAGTAATGTCTTATAAATATATACAAAAAAGGTTGATTGTTTTATGCTTCCTCTTTAACAATTGCTTCAATTGGAATTTTTGACAGAATAATATGGATTGCAGATACAGATCTTGACTTTGAATATGGATCTATTTCCTGTTAATGAAAAAATGTCAAGTTGTTAGAAAATGGAATTTGAAAATGAAATGGAAAATGTTTTGGACTTTAGTGAAAATGTTATATTACCTCACTTAATGCTTCAAAATCATCCACAAGGTCAACTGTTGATGTGGTTGTTTGTAACTACAAAATCAAAGATAGCATATTGGGACAACAAATTCTTGAGCATTCATTAAAACTCTATTGCTAAATGTATATATCTAATCTCCATTCCCATTTACACATGACTGAACTCCTTTCAGATTCGTTTTGAATTCATCTATATCAGTGAATGATATTTATTTGCCAACAATGTTCTGTGGTGTATTTGTTAATTTCATTTGATATTCATATGTTCTTTATCATGGATCTTTAGATATGAAGACTGTAGAGGTCATAGTAATACCCTACCACCAAAGATCCTTTGGCTCTGAGCTTCAATTGCAAAGCTAAATTCACTGCTCTGTTTATGGCTGCTCCTAGGCCATGTATTTTCAGCTCATTTTCACTACAGGTAAAATATAAAAACCATTAATTGAACAATTTGATAGAAAATGGTCTCTATAGTACATAGATAGTAAAACAATGTAGCAGTAAGTCCCTTGTACGATTCCATATGTTGGGGAGTGCCTGTTAGAGAGGACACTTATCCTGAGCCATCTGCATAGTGAGGTAGGGTGACCTGTTCCTTTCCTCGCCACTGGTAACTTCCCTAGTGTTCCCTCCAGATACCCATTTGCTGCTGGAAAAACAGCGAGCATGTATCCCAACTGTGATCTGAGAGTTTGGCTCAAACCATCAATGTTTCACTCAGCAGTCAAGTGCTCTAACCACTTACCCACTCATGGATTAATAGCAATTATATCAAATCACAGAGCAAATCAGTAATGTACATAAAATGCCCTACCCTTTGTCTAGCAATTTTTGACATCTTTCTAGCTGACTCTTAAAATCAGATTTTCTATGCACAAGGATTGTGTTCTTTGTCTTCAAAGGCCTTGGTGGCGCCCTCTTTTGCCTTTTGATTCCTGTTATTATTGATAATACTTATTGCAACTTATTTGCTTTTTAACAGTGTAAAAGGTATTTGAACCTGGAAAGATAAGACTGGTGAATACATACATAGAGCATAGACACTTTTTATAGCAAATGTATTTTGTTACTCGTTTCAGCACCCTCTATATCCCTACAATCTTGATTTGTCCACTTGAGCCCCCACCCCCCAAAAATGTTGCTCTGCTGCCCCTGTAGAATGAAAATAGATAAATCTATGAAGTATAAGATATTTTTTTATGTATTCAGACTTTCATGATTGTTTATAATTCCATTTTTTCGTTCTTCCCTACCAAAATGCTACTAAAGTCCGGCGTTACTTAGTATTTAAAACTGTAGACGTTCCCAGGTAAGATTATTTCAATTCAGTTCACTGTACTTTACACTTACAACACTATTTTTTACAGTATGACGACAAATGTTAAAGCAAAAGATGCGTCTATATTAAAAACCTTGTGGAGGTTGTCTTCTCTTACTCCGCACAGCTTTGTCGGTCGCATCCGCCATTACTGATGTGACCATTCCATGTTCTGTCTCGCATTGATCATGAGACAAGCTTGCTTGGTACCCCCTTGGTGACGAGAGCATTTTCTTTGTTTACCGGCACTGGCAAATGAGCAAGATGATTAGGGCAAGAGGAAATCGTAAAACTATTCGAGATTTTGACGCCAATATTAGACATCAGGTAAAAAAGTCCATTCGGTTACCTCCTAGTATTTTAGACTCAAGTAGCCTTAGAAGCCTATCTGCAATTGGATGTAGCAGTGCATTTTCTGTTTTGATTTTTTTTTGGGGGGGGGGGTACGTAGCACAAAAATACTTAATATTCCAGGTATAAATTTCGAATATTTCCTTCATTTTCTTAACTTGAATGTAAAAGAAAGGAAGATCAATATATTAGTTTTGGACTCTTCAGTACAAGCAATTCTGTTCTTTTTGTTTTCCAAGGTTGCTTATGCACATCTCCTGCAACAAAAAGCACAAGAGTTGTTGGATAGTATTGAAAGCAATCGATTAACTGAGGTAGGCAGTTCATTTTTAATTCGCTCCCTGTACGTTTAACTGACATACATGTATGCGCTCTTAACTGGTCAGAATCCTGGATTATCCTTTCAGAATATTTTCCATACAGTATGCAGTGCATTCTCATCCCTTTGTATTGAAAGGGACCTGGCGCTTGGGTGTACTTTCGCACCTCTCATCGATGGGACCTAAATCGAACCTATTCTTCACCTTCATGCTAGAGAACTTTGCGAATTTTTGGAGAATGAAACTGTTAGTGTCATTAGCCATACATGTACCATATTTGTGTCATAAATGTTTTAATTTGATTTTACCTTTTTAGCATCAATATCTTAATTTAAAGAGATGGTTTCATATTCTTCAATCCACCAGCCAGCAAATGATAGTCTTGCTAAAGGTATTTTTGTAGTATAATTCTAATATATTAACCACTATTTAGGGAAGGTCTTAATACTATAATCCCCAATCTAGGGAGATGACAAGCCACCATCTGCAATCACAAATGATGTATTTTTATGGTATGCTGTGACAAACCATGCCTGATCAGGGCTATCACTAAAGTAGGGATGTTGTGGATGTAATACTCACTGGGAAAAAGATCAGTCTGTAAATTCACAGGAAATGTTACACAGATAGCAAAATCTTTTCATATTTTATACTCATATTTGCTATTTTGACCCCTCCCACCAAATCAAATTATTCATATTCCCTATCCCAAGATACCTGGGGGTGGCCATGACATGGATGCTTGAATTTCAGCCCTAATTTACCAATAAAGCACTAGTTTGATGTGCTTACAAACTAGGTGACATAATGGCATTTTTTGGATTGTGATCAAGTATAAGTCCAACATATAGTTTTTGTTTTCTTCACTGAGGTATGAATCTCTCTTGTTGCATTGTACAAAAAGGTCAACAGCACACAAAGTTGGGAAACAGATTCTTAAGATAAACGAACTGTTGAGATGATAATGTGATAACATGAAATTTAAAAACATATTCTAAAATGCTATCCTTTTTGCTGAAGATGCTGGTAACTTTAAACAAAGAAGTTGTTGCTACACAACTTGAGCTTGAAAGACCAATGAAATCAACTGTTTGTGTATGTATTTCATTTTTATCAAATTTCAAGTGATGAGTGTAGTAGTGCTTCATTTTTCAACAGACCCAAATATCAATTTCAGAGTATTTTGTAAGTAATTCATAGATAGAAGCAAATTAATCTCACAATTTCAAGATGATATCCTTTTTATGTTTTTCAATGTATGCTATGGAAGCAAATTACCCTCATCATCAAGCTGCCCATCCTACCTCTATGTACCACTTAGAAGTTATGTCTTAGCACACTGAATGGTGAGAGTGTGTCAAACCAGTGAGGATACAAGTTTGCTATCTTTTTCAAATTTACTTTTCTTGACTTGATTTCCATTATTTCTAGGTTGCAAAAGCTAGAAGAAAACTGTCATTGCTAAAGAAGAAACTGAGGATTTTTTTACATATTAGTAGAGAAATATGTAACATAAAATTTCAAGGGAAGATGGATGAGGTCTGTAGATGATTTGAAATTTTCTAAGTTTTTGGATGTACAATTGGAAGCAAAAAGTCCATTCTGTTTTAAATTTTTACTGAATGACTGACTTGTTGTTCAATGTCTCTGATTGGATGTATGCACACTTTCAGCTGAAATTCTTTAACTTGCATTTCTATCAAATTGTAGTCAGTCTGAAAACTGTTTCAATTATATTGGTGGTCAGGATATAGGTGCTCTTCCATGCAGAATAAGCCAGGGATCTCATTAAGCAGGGGATGAGAAGGACTAAATTGGGATGTGAAATTTTGCTCTTTTGATTAGATGAGGATCCAAATATCATAATTTGTTGCAGTTTCAGTTTCATTTATATCTCCTATAGATATGCAAATAGTAGTACCTTGTAGGAACAAAAATTTGGTTTCTGATTAGGACCTTCTTGTAAGAGGAAAATCTTGCTTTGATTGAAAATAAGAGAGTTAATCAGCAATGGGGTCTTAATACGCTTGAATGGTGTGAAACATTTTTGAATATTTTAGAGCCCTATTTTTAGTCTCTATCTCTACTCTGATGATACATATAAGAATATTTACTACTATTATTATCATTTTATATTTACTGTTGCATTTGTTAAAAGGTACTATATATTATAGAATACTTGCAGTTTTTGCATTATTTGTGTTCCTTGTTCATATTTCTTACCTCTCCTGTATCCCTCAGGATGGTCTGCAGATTCATCCTCAAGGTGTTTCAAGACCTTATGTTGATCCACCTGCCAATAACAAATGCAAAGACAGATTGCAGTGGCATGCTAATGATGTTTCTCATGAAAAAGATGCTTTAGATGTTACAGACCAGGCTGAATTTGATGTTGAGAAGGCTCTTTTCCTAACTTCAATTAAAGATGACTTCTCAGGCTCAGAAGATGAAGAGTGTGCAAAAGAAGAAGCAGCTCCTTTTGTAAAGAAGAGTGAAGGTAATAACATGGCCTTGAACCATAACAAATATGAAAGTTATATCTGCTGGAGCATATTTAGATACCCTGTTTGAAAGCTATCCTCCCCCTTTTTAGAAGGAGAACTGTATATTATTGATTGCTAGTTTCTCTGTAGTCTGACATTTTGAAAGAACTGCACTACTGTCATTTCCTTTTATGAATTATAATCATGCTGAAATTTTGACATTTTACTCATGTTTTGATTTCAAGAAGCAGACTTAGATTTAAATCAAGACTTTAGATCAAGATTCTCTGATTAAGTACTTTTCTTGCATAGACAGCAAGTCTGGTGTGAAAAAGTCAGACATATTAGTGTCTCCTACATCAATAAAATCAGATATGGTTGATGATTATTGGAACTCAGACCACCACAGATTTGAATGGACAAATTTCATGCAAAAGCTAGATCCTCTGTCTTGGCATGCACTGGCTATTTCATATCCAGATTCTTTCTTAAAAGGTATGCTTCATTCCATTAGTTCTATCAGTGACTTGTTTTGTAATTTTTGCACATGAGCTGTATAGTGTTGAAACTTGCCAATGCTTTTCTGCAGAATCACATGAACAGGTCATGTAGAAATTAGTCTTGTAAAATCACATGAAGCTAGTTTGATCTGATACCAAACAAATACAGATCTTCTACATGACATGCCTCATAATTACATCATCATTTGTCCAACACACATACCATGCATGCAAATATCTGAATAGCAATGTGTTTAGTCTTTAGTCCCAAGATGCAACATTTTCCTCACTTAGAAACTATAGCACATTTAAAGCTCTTTCAAACTTGTGCAGACATTATGCCAACTCCTCATTTTGAGGATTTTAATGAGACTGTAACTCTACCACCATAAATCTGTTATGTTGATTATTTTGCTCTTGTTTGTTAGTTTATTTCATTGTCAGTTTCATTGTTTTTCTTTTTAAGTGAGATTTTCAACTGTTCAAATCCCCAAGTAATATACCATTCATTACTTTCTAGACTTATCTAATAATTTTATCCTCTCTTAGTTGGAAATTTTGATTTTTAAATTTTAGATATGCAGCTTTAACTAGTAATTATGATTTCTGAGAAACGAAACTAAGCTGCTTTTTTTCTGTAATGAACACCATTTTTTTCAGGTGATGAAAAATTTCCGTCTGATGAAATTCCTTGGAGACTTAATCGTAACTTACTGGAGGGATCAACATTCGGTGTATGTTTGCTATTAAGTAATAGAATTGTTAACATTGGTGACAATGATGGTCATCCTTAATAAAGAATATATCAACTTGTAGATAGTTAATCTATTGTTACCTATAAATTTTGATATTTTAGACTAGCAGATTAGAGAAGGTAGACAAATGCCAGGGCTTAGCGAAACTCAGGACGGAAAGCTAAGACTGTAATAGTAAGACTGCCTTCTTGTGATAAAAGAGTTGTCGCTTATAAATATTTAATAACTATTAAGCTATTTTCAATTTTAGCAAAAGTCAATTGAGAACCTTCATGAGAATGTGCAAGCTTTGTTCCAAGCAATTGTTGATGCCAGTGTTGGCTCTGTACAAGTTAATGCACAACCGGAGAGCATTCCTAATAGCGGACCAGCACGTGGTGAGATGAATTTATTGCCAAAGGATTGTCAAATTCTGCTGCATTCACATCTTGTTACAGATAGCCTAACTTTTGCTCATGTCTCGAGATCACATTGTCCAACTACATACTCCTATCGTTTTTCTGTAGGACGAAGGAATGCTAGGAACAAACACAGGACTGCAAAGAACACTGATGTCAATAAAGATGACATTTTGCCATACATAGATAATTTTGGGCTTGATTGCTATAGTGGAGACACTAGTGAATTTTTGAATAAGCCTGTGTCTCTTTTTCTTCCAGTCATAACGCAGGTATATATTCTTAAATTTATTAAATTCAAACTCCTACTTTTCGCTCATTTTGCTGCAGTTTTTACGAGTAATGAGATGATGTAAATTATCGTAAGATAGCCTGAAAAGCCTCCATTTCAGATGATTTTATCATATGATCTTAACATACGTTTAATTGTATTCTTCATTTAATCATGGTCTGTTTCTATCATATATTATCTGTTATTAATCCCCCGTTTTGTCATTTGTACGATTTTCCATCATGGATTTGAATTGCATTCTATTCACAGGACGCTGGTAAACAGTTTCCAAGGCAACCTACCATTTGGTGTGATTTAAGCAAGGTTGATATTCCAAAACATTCCTCATATCTCAGAGGAACAAAGAAAGGCTTAAAAGAAGTGTGTACATTATGGAAATCAATACTATTTTGTGTTTATAGCACAGCTTTTATCCATGTGGTGATTATTTCATAGTTTTTTATTTTGTTTTGCAAATTGACCATCGTTCACAAGTTTTGTGCCATACTCCGCTATTCCAAGCCTCAGCATTTTTCATGCAGGTCCCGACAATTAGCATGAGAAGGCAGAATTTAAATCGAACCGTAAAGTATGTATACCAGAGTATTTGACAAACCATTTCTTGTAATCTTCTAGTGGCAAAAAATTGCTCCTCAAGCTCTCTTCCTTTTGTACGGATTTTGAAAGTTGTTCTTTCATTCTGGAACAAGTGTTTTGTCTTTGATTTTTTATCTATATCTTGCACCGTACAGATGTCATATTTGATAATTGTTAGCTAACAAGTTCAGGTTAACAGTACCTGTTCCTTGTATATTACTCTTTTGTTTAAGAAGCCATTAGAAATTTTGCTACAAGATGGAATATACATGATTTGTCGTTACAACATACATGAATATACAGATACAAGTTGGAATATACATCAATATACAGATGGAATTTATCTGTCGTTTTAGAACGCAAGGTCATTTGTCTTTGAAGCAAGCAGCTGGAAGAGTGGCAGGTTGTTGCTATTCTTTGATATTTTTGTCATAATTTAGACTGCTTTCCTTTTGGCTTTGAAGCGTAAAGTACAAATGAAAAATGTAACTTGAATATAAATGAACGGCTCTTGCTAAGTAACAAATGTTTGAATGGCCCAGTCCTTTTGACTCGCTACCCTCATCGTACATGCTTTGTTAGACCCTTTTTATTGTGAGCCAATCTCTTTGTGGCTCATGATAATGAAATAGTAATGAATGAATGTGTTAGGTATATTGTGTATTATATTTGATGAGTTTGCTAAGAGATATGATGAATTTTTCTTGTTTGTTTGTTTTTTCTCTCCAAAAGACTAGAATTACCGTTTGTCTTGATCATTCGCTTGTTGCTTCTTGAACTATTTTTAATCCCTGGGGTACTCCCTACTTTTCTATCCAGGGGGTCCGTGTCAATATTTGGAGTCTGAGATTTTACAAAAAAGATCATATTTGGGGTCCGTGAATTACAGCTTAAGACATATTCAATATTTTAGGTCTGAAAATTGAAAATGAAGTTTTAATAGAAAATATTCTTTGGAAAATATATGTTTATTTATTGTTTAGGGTATTGAGGAGTTGGAACGGGATTGAGGGTGTGAAGTTATGATATCAAAGAAATTTTACGAAAGTGGTTGTCCAAAATATGTAGCAATATTTAGGGTCTCAAAATTTTTGACAAGGTTCCACAAAACTGACAAAACTGTGACTCAATATTTGGGGTCAACAATAAACTGCTGACGTGTACCTCCCTGGGTTTTGAGCTATCCTTTTATCCAAATTTTTATAAATAAATCATAATTAAATTTCAGCTTTTGCAAAGCTCAACCCAGAGAAAGACCAACTCTTTGACCCATGTGGGTTGAAATGGAGAAGAATTACTGTACGTAAGCCATTGAAATTTACTTAACGTTTTGTGCGAATGTAAATCAACACGTGGTTTTACAGCCTGCTTTACACTTCAGACGAGACTTTGATGATGGACCTTTTTTTTGCAGAATAGGCTCCACTTTTTCTTATATTCTTATTGTTCTTTGCCTCTATATTATTTTTTGTTTGTCTTGATTATTCCTCTAAAACCTGCAATCAGTAAGCCCCTGATTATTCAACTAACAATGAAGATATTTTTGTTT
Organism: Mastigias papua; assembly: GCA_964019165.1. Lineage (NCBI taxonomy): Eukaryota > Metazoa > Cnidaria > Scyphozoa > Rhizostomeae > Mastigiidae > Mastigias > Mastigias papua. The sequence goes on from OZ025275.1 coordinate 523,582, forward strand.
ACTTTGAAAGATCTTTATATATCGTATTTCCTAGTATCGTATTTCCTTTTGTTTGTTATCAATTCGTTCATTCTAGGAGCTTCTTGGAAATAGTGGAATTAACTCTGAGAACAAAGAAGTTGCAATTGACGCTTTTAAGGTGCTCATCTTTTCAGAATAATTTACGGTAGATTTGGCATCAAAATTAACTAACTGTGAAATTTGACAGGAGTATAGTTTTCAATGAAGATACAACCGAATTTCTTTAAGTTTCTGTAATGAAGTATTTTTGAGACACTGATAGTAAAGCTGGATATTTCTGCTATATTTCATTGATAATGAAACCCGATTGGAAAGGATAACATGTTTCCTTGGAATTTTGGACAAAATTTGTTCAATGATGTATATCATTGTTTAGTAAGCAAAACTTGGTTTATAGATATTTATTCTATTCATTCTACCATTTCAGTCTCTTTCTCAACTTGGTATATTTCGAAAAGAGATTATTCAAGCAATACGTTCAAAGGTATTGATCACCACTCAGATTTTGTTACATTAGGCCATTACGTTAATCAAAGGAGGCTTTACACGAGTCATCAAATTCATCTTAGCTTATGTTGAATACAATTTGCTCCCGTTTTGTACTGTGACGTTTGTGCTACATCTTTCAGTCATAGAAAGCTCAAGAATAAGAATGTAGATGTCACTTTTGTACGCAGAGATATTCTAAATCCAAAAATACATCAAAATTCCAAAAATGCCTCTTAACATGTGATTATTACTCACTGATATATTTGGTCCTTGCATTTATATTTTCTGATCACACTTCCATGTGATTCACAAAGGTAGCGAAAGAGAATGATCAGCATGTTCTTTACGAAGCAGGAAAATGCATCTTATCATTAGGTATGAATTTTGATTCTAAAATTTGATTTTGTTCTATCTTTTCTTGATTTCTTAGCATTTTCCATATAGCGAAGTGACATGAGGATTATTTTTTCAGATGTAACTTCAAGTCATATTGTTTACCTTTCATCTGACGTATCTTTCAAACGGTCTATGTATCCAAGAGTAAAACCTTGAATCTCATACCACATTGGTGTTGTATTCACGATTTGATTTTTCCTTGAGCTGAACATTTTTTTACGCCTTTTCTGCTAAAGTCCGTATTGTTTATATCTTACTGTTTTAGGATGGTGGGATACCTTTGCTGTTACAGTTTTAGACAAGGCGATACGAAATGGTTGGTAAATATTCCCATGTATATTAGACTATAAGCAGAACTGTAATACTGAGTCGAATTCCCTTGCATATTTTCTCGAGTTCATTTCCTTCCTCCCTGTTTTCAACCTTCTTGCATCATCATATCATTATCTTTTATACCAGGAGAGAGGAGCTTAAAGCTAGATGTTCTCGATGCCATTATCAATTCAAAGAACGCCCAATTTATAAGAAGGGTAGCTTATTGTTATCAAGTGTTGTCATTTTATGCTTGGATGTTTTTCAATATTCTTTCGTTATACATTTATTTTTAGCGTCCTTCATGCTTCCTTTCTCGGGCAATTTGTATTCAAAGATGTTCACAAAGTTCTATACTGCAGAAAATTTAACGTCATAGCTTCTATTAGTTAAAGAGGTGGTGCACGAGGTGACTGCAGGGACATGTCCGCCCAGTTTCCTCCAATGATTATATTGTATTTTGTCTAAATTCATGTAGAAGAGGTTTGAGGGGCAAAGTATATTTAGTTGTTACGTCATATCACTGCCGTTTGCATGGCTGTTCGTCACCCGTCACTTGCATATTTTAGTGTGTGTGTTTTGCTAATGAATATGGTCCCAAAGGATGTGATCCGCTAAAATACCCCCCGTCGGTGGTGGCTGGTGCCGCCCCCCTGATTAGTTATAAATTACTTTTATTTTTAAATCCATTTGCATATTATGATTGACAAGCATTGAAAGACAGAGAAAGAGCCTCTGCGAGGTACTTGAGATTGCTAAATTCATTCTGTCGTGATTCTAGTTTTTGGCTAAATTTGTAGGTCAAGTGTCTCATGTTTTGCAACTTTTATGCATGTAATTTTCTTTTAAATTTTTTCCAGAACCGAGACGATATTGCCAGATTGATTCAATGTATTGTACATTTTGTACACTCCAAAGATCAAGATTTGGCTTTCAAAGCCTCACTTTCATTAGGCCACCTTTGTGTTGTTAATTCAGATGCACGTGACCACTTATTAGCAAGATTGCATGATTCCTCGTTTTCGATCAGAATGAAAGTGAGTTTACTCCCTATTCACTTATACCAAAGATCTAGTATTCAAGTCTTTGTCAGTGCTAAGGTTGGCTTCTTCAGGCTGACAGCCACAGTTCAAATCCATTATGTTTGGCAGATAGACAAATCAACAATCAAATGAAATTGTTTAAGTCCTTTTTTTTATTGCTTTGCATGATAAGTTATCAATGTGGAAATTGAAATTAATTTTTATTTAATTTCTGCTTGTCCTCTTCTTATCTCGTACTTTGCATTTAGTATTAAAGAGAAGATTATATGATAAGTTATGTTTTGATTTCTCACAGACTCTACTGAACTTGCCAGAAAATTTTGATCATTGATGCTCATAGACAATTAGTATACTAAATTTAATTCGTGTATTTAATATGAATAGCTTGTATACAACTCTTGACACAAAATCCACGTTCTTTTTATAGTTTTCATTCTTGTTAAGGGGATATTTATATAGTAAACAACGGATTTGTTTTAGGCCATGGAGACTTTGGTGATACAGATGAATTGCAGGGATAATGGAGTCATCGATGCCATTTTGTATCAATTAGGCAATGCGAGAAATTGGAAGGTAACTAAATTGCTTTGTTTTTTTGGAAGTGGAAGCCAATCTGGGAAGCCAAACCTTGAGTTATAATAAGATATACCTTCGAGTTTCTTGATAACTTGAGAGGTGCTTGTATGAAGGGAATGCCCCGTTGGAGAGCAGGTGGATGTAATTCTTCATACCATTACAGTTAGTTACTGATTTCAAACAAATAAATGTTACTTCATAGGGAAAGTATTCGGCTTGTTGCCTACTTTACCATACAATCATTTTTCATTTTCCCTCCCCTTAAGGACCTTAATTACGCTAAGAATACTTTAATTTCATGGAGATTGAAACAGTCATATTTAAATACAATAATAAGAATATAAAAATTTTTTGAAACCTATTAAGGAATGAACAGTATAAAAGCTTATCAGAAAAGAAACGTAACTAACTAAAAATAACTAAATAAGTTTTTTAAATATATGTAGGGAAGGTGCCTGATTAGATCCTGTAGGAAGGTCATTCCGCATTTAGTTCCTCGATAGGAAACCATATCTTCCTAATACATGACTTTTTCTTTTTCAAATTTAAAATCTATCTTTGTATAACGCAGGAAATGATCCCTATCTGTCACCCATATATCTTTCAATGCCCATCTGTCAGCCTTTTATCATCCCACCTTTACCAGTAGTTTTTAGAGCAATAGCAGATTATCAATTTTGGTAGTTACGAGAAAGAATTTCACTTTTTTGTAGCAAAGAATTGCCGCTGCAACATTGCTTCAAAAAATTGGTAATTGCACTTTGTTTTTTATGGATGTTATTTAATTGTTTCTTCTTTAATTTTCATGTCTTACTATGATAATTGTTTCGTTCACCTTTTTATCTTGATACGATTTGAGCTATCGTTTGATTATTTGCAAAAAATTTGGAGCAGCAAAGATAAGTTTGTCTTTCTTTTATCTTTAAGGAATTATTGAAGTGATCTTTATGATCAAATAACCATTACAGCTTCATAACTATTAACTCAAAAATTTTGTAGCTCGTAATTTATTTTTAACATTTTATTTATTATCCAACTGCATTACAGGAGTGATAGATGTCACGAGAGGAAATCCGGATAGAGTTTTTGACATTCTGGAAAAGCTACTATGGAATCATCCAAGTGCGGTACGATGGTTCGATTCAATGTACACTAATTTTGAACTGTTTTAATATGCCTGCATCCTTCTCAAACAGTACAGGGAATGTGGTTATAATGACCATTTCTGCCATAGGCAGTTAATAAGTATATATTTAGTTTGTTGAGATATAGGAATTTCTTTAGGAGCTTGATTTATATTTATAAATATATTTCTCTTCCTGGAATCAATCTTGCTGCTCATATTTAACAGGAAGTAAGAACAAAGGTAGCAGAAGTCATTAATGAATTTGGAATGCGCCCAAAATCAGTCTTTCTGGTTCACAAGTACGTAAATTTCAAATATATTTTTTGCTATTAGTAAATTTTCATTTTATCTTAAAGGTAATTTCGTTTTTCTCATAATTTAATATGATTATGAGGTTAAAAAGCCCTCCTACCACTTTTCTTTATCTTTTGACATCTTTCAATGTTTAATCATTCAGGCGGCTTGAGAATTTAGAAGAAGATATAAGATCGAATGCCATCCAGATGCTGGTAGGCCTATTGTGTCTATAATGCATTTTGTTTAGAAGCGCTACTTTAATACTACCATCTATGATGACGTGGATGTACTTTGAAAGTATTACTTTGAAAGGCTGACACTAAACATGACAAATCTCAGGCCATCAGTTTTATTATAAGTTTTATAACTATTATTATCGTATTAAATATTTTGACTGGATGGACACTTCATCTATTAATAACTGTTATTAATTTGTATCAAATAACTCAGAAGACAATGCTAAAAGTGTAGATTGTTTATTGAAATAAGTTGAAAATGATAGCAGAACATTACTTGTAACGTACTATGATATTGTATGTGAGCAGTTCAACACCACGTTATTGCAAAACTCTATTTGATTGGTGACAGATGTTACCAAGTGTTCTTAGTCTTTGAGTTACCGCTGGTGATTTTTAAGTGAATTCGATAATTTCATACTTTTTCAGTCATCATTACGAATGAAGGGTGAAAAAGAAATAAGACTCCTGTTGGACATTGTGGAGCTTGATTCAAGCATTAATGTCCGCGTCCAGGTATGTGTACTGATATCATCTATTAATTTATTTTATTTAAGAACATTTGACAATTGATGAGAAAAATAAATATGTTTTGTCTTCAGCAAGTCTTTGAATAGATTTACTTTATACTAACGTGAGTCCAAGTTAAAACAGGCAAATGGATGAGCCAACATAGGACTGTTTGTTTTGCTCTTGCATTTTTTGACTGATGTTTAAATATTGTTAAATTCAAGAAAATTTTAGATATTTTGTAGAAGATTCATGCAAACACATGTCCAGGTTGAAGTTTACATGGAACAGTGAATTTAGGTCTTCCTCTTCTTCGCATCCCGAGTATCAAGGACGTTAGCAACATTGAGATCTCTTTTCGAAGCTCTTAAAATTTAGATACACAATGAAAATGATGAAGGTTATGAATTAGTCAAAAAAGATTCAGGATAACTTTGAAAATAAGTAGCAGGTTTTGGAAGCAATCGAACGTAGAGAGCATATGGCTTATCGAGTGGGAAGGAAAAGTGAATTTGACCCGGCTTGTGAATGAATCAGCAGTGTTGTCTAGATTGAGGAATCGACCTAGCCAATAGATAAATGTAAAACGGAAAATGAATATGATTTAAGAAAAACAAAAATTAATTTAATGTTTGAATATTTCATTTATATGGGGTTTTCTAGTGAAAGAACTGACATAACCCTTAGAGAAGACTATACTCTAATACCATAACAAAGATTGACAGATAATATGTTTGACAAATTATTGTATTTATGGATTTGTGAAGATCAATTATCTACGAATTATAGCGATTTACGAATTTTAGCGAGTTACGAAGTTTAGTGGTTTACGGAGTGTAATGATATACTGTCGCAACACATGCTGCATCATTTCTAGTTTGCTACAAGTTTTACAAGAATCTGGCGAAATTTCCCCGACGTCCATCGAAAATAGCATATAATTCTTACTCTCTTGAATTCAGGCATTGAAAGCATTTGATGCGTTGAAATTGAACGATCCGAGAGTTATCAGATGCCTGCAAGAGCGAGAAAAAGGAGATGGAGTTCTAGCAAGGTAAAACTCTATTTTATTCCTATGTTTTAATGTAGACACAAAATGTTGCGAAAAAGCTTCGGCAGATTTTCGTTCAGTTTAACATAGAGTATTAATTGTACAATTTGTCGTTTTGAGCCCAAAGTATTTTCGATGAAGAAAAAGGTATCTTGCCAAGACTCATATTTTTATGGCCTCTGGAATATTTGCAATCACAGAGACACTCTTCCGTAGCATTTGTCATACCCTGGAGCATTTGGTCATATCTTAAAGTATTACAGCATTTTCAAAAGATCTCTTCTAACTTCAAGAGAGACTTTTCAATGTTAATTAAGATTAAATTATATTTTCGTATGAAGAATCTTTAACTTAATGTTTCTGTCCAAAAGGGTAGCTGCAACAGTGTTAAAATCATTGATGAGCATAGATGGAAAAAGCCAAGAAACACAATAAAAACTGTGCCATTCAAACTTTTGTGACAATATAAAATTTGTAAAATAATTTGCCTGTTTATAAGAATAAAAAATGTTCATATAAAACAATTTCTATCAATATATATTAGAGTATTTCTTCTTTCATAATCTCATTTCTTTAATACTAATTTCATTAGTCATAACTTCCATAGTTGGTTCTGTCATTTTGCAGTAGTCCGTTATTTGAACTTTGATCAAGTGACAAAAATACTGTCTCTTTGTGCAAAGTCATTCCAATTAAAAACTGCATCAAGAAGCACATTCCCCAAGAAAAAGGAAAAACCCAGTGCTTTGATGATGAGACAATTTTTGCTGCAAAAAATGCAGTTACCATATTTGGAATTGCTAAAACGAAATTCACAAATGACATCATAGTACTCCTGAGCAGCGTTGGGTAGCACTCTGGTGTGTATACTTCCATGATTGCATAGATTGGTACCATGAAAAAATATGAAATGATGGAAAGGACAGAAACAGCTACTTTGTTTTGTAAGAAGGACATTGCAAGAAGAGTACCCATGCAACAAAAACTGAAAATTCTCTGTGTCTTCAGACGCCCAATATTCTGTGAATTTATCAATATCATTGCAAAGAAGAACCCTGGGATTTCAGCACAGATATTCACAAACATATCTAAGTATACAGGTGCATCAAATTCTGTAAAGTAGTTTGGGAAGAATGCAGTACAGCCCCAATAGCCAACTGACTGCAAAAGCCAGATGAGGGATAGTTTAACTGTTTGTGTTGCATACTCTTTGGAGAACAACTTACTGAATGAGCTTTTTTCAACATCATTTTTGACTACAAATATGAAATCCTCTAATGGAAAGAATTTCCCATTTTGCTTTGCAATCCATTGTATAACTTCAATTGCACGGTCATACTTGCCAACAGATAACAGAAATCTAGGAGATTCCACCCTAAAGCACAGGCGTGCCAAGAAAACTAAAAGAAGTGGGGCTGCAGAGCACAAAAGAAACAATTTCCACTCGTTTTTTGGAATGAATATCCATGCCATTCCTGCTGTAAACACAGCACCAAATGATCCACCAAGAGTGATAAGGATAATGAAATTTGCACGGTTTTTCATTGGTAGAAATTCCAGGAGTAAGACAAAGTCAACAGCAAATAGGGCACCATTTCCAAAAGATACGCAACACCTAAAATAAAGAGAGTCAAAGTAGTAAATAAGGTACATAAAATTATAAAACAAATACAATGATGATAAACTTGAAAAATAGATTTTTTCAATAACTGAAGCAGTTGTGTAGGAATCAAACAGGTCATAAAGGAAAGAGGAAAGGGTGTCTTTTTGAGTAAATCTGATGCAAAGATCTGATACTGTGATAGTTTGTGGCTTAGAAATGTACCTACCTTAATACAACAAAGCTCCAGTAGGAAGGAGCAAATGCTGATAGAAGTCCAAAACATCCAGACATACCAATTGCAACAATAAACGGCAACTGGCGACCATACTTGTCACTCACGTGACCAGATATCAAGCCACCAATCATGCTTGCCAAAGCTGTTGCAAAGAACAACCATGCAAAATCTTCACTATTGATGCCCCATTTTTGAGAACAAGGCTTCTGACTGAATACACACACAAGGATTTCAGAACATACGGCCAAATAACCACCAGCAGTCAAAAGCAGTATCCAGTACTGTGACCGCCCCGTGCCGATTACATGGAGGGCTTCTTCCACTGTTACCGCAATTTTTGAATCTTCCTTCGTCATCTTATGACACGAGCTTGTGGCACACAACTGGCAACTGTATCCACAACATCTAAGCTACCCAAATGATAGCAAATTATGCTTGAAATATCAACTTGCATCAAGAGCAAATACTGCTTAATATTAACAGCTATTTATAACGGGTGGCTTTACTTTGATTGAAAATTAAGCAACAGAGCTGGCGAACCAAGAAACCGAAGTCAAGAACCAGGAACTGTTTTCAAACTTGATCGAAAACGAAATGTGCTCAGATGGAAACGAGGTAGTTGAATGATGGCTCTAGAATTAGTAGCCTTCACTGCATACTGTAATGGCGTATACATGAGACAGCTACAAATGTGACAGGTACTCTATTGGTATATTACTCTCATGGAAATATTCTGTAGGCATTCATCTTGAAAATACTTTAGTAGCTTGAACATGTAACTTTCAACTTTTGAAAAGTCTGGTCATGGCCCCACTAACTCATTGCTAATGGGCAACTTATTAGCTTACGGCCAACATGGAATCGGACAATTTTGTACGCCACAGATCTGCACCAAATCTTGCCACGCCTCCCCCCCCCCCATGTCTATGAAATGTTGTAGAAAGTTGGTCATGCAGCAGAAAATCTAGTCCGAATTGGGGAGGAGTTTGACCAAATCGGAATATTCAATTTGTTTACTGAGTTGGTCATGGTCGGTCATGGTCAACTCCCTTTTTGTGATAATTCAAATGACTTGCTGTTACTAGCAAGTGTCATCATTGTCTCCTTATGTTCTGGAATATAAAGTTGGTCAAAAATGAAATAGTTAGTCACTTTTTTCTGGACGCCCCTCCAAGCAGCCAATTGTCTAGGCACATCGCTTAATGTACAAAATGTTTGCATCAGTATACTCTTTACGCACTTAAGTCCATACTTTACCTCTTTTGTATTATTAGAATACGCCGACGTACAACAATCTCAGGATTTCTATGCATATGTGTGGCGCGACCCTCCCCCAACCCCCCTTCGATTCCAATTTGGTGGTACGGTACTAATATGTACCGTGCGTGTGGCACTTCTTTTTTCGAATTTAACACATTATTTCTAACACCATATCTAGTATTAAGAACTTAAGGTACTACACGCTTTTTTTTAATAAGGAACCACTTTATAAGGAACCTACATGTAGAAGGCCGAAATATTTAAACAACTTGTACGACTAAAGGAAAAATCCTTAAGGAACTTTTCATTTTCAAATTCTGAGTGCTGTACTCAGATACAAGTGAAGATTACATTACAATGGATGATATCAATGGAATAGACACGATACTTCTTGATTGAAATTATGCTTTTGCATATATAGAACTTATTTCCTGTCACATTTGTGCTTTTGAGGTTGAGTTCTGGCCAGAATTAAAGATAAAATTCAGAGTTTCAATGTTTTCTAGTGTCTGTGCCACTTTGTGGCAATCTATGTGCAGTGAAAATTAAGGAACTATTAAGGAACTTGTAGTACTAGAATTTGATAAAAAGAGGTCTGAAAATAAGGAACTTTTAGAACTAGGCCTTTAGCTAGGTTCCTTATAAAGAAAAGCATGTAATACTGTTTGTTTTAATAAATATTGCACATTATTGATGATTAACACCCCCAAAATGCAATTAGAAGAATGACCATGATGATCCAAGTTCCTTTGCCTTGCCTTAGCTGTGACATGGCCTGTTCGAATGTACTAGCAAAGCGACTTGACAAAAGGCTATTTATTCAGAAAAACTTGGCAGCATTTCATGCAAGATATGCCTCAACAAAGCTGAGAAATCCAAAGATGAAATATTTTTTAAGAAATGATGCTCCAGCACACAGGATTGGTGTAACCAAAAGCTGGGACTCACGCCACACTGGTATTTACTTCCAGTTTTGTTTTTTCATTATCCCATCAGTTAATTATTATATAAGTATTAATTACACCATATTGTTCATTCATTCTTTTAGCCAATCTGTTTCCTTAATCACTGTTGCTGTCCACTGAGCTTTATAAGTCTAGCATTAGCACCTTAGCAGTTGATATTTTTTCAAAAAAATCACTGCACTGACAGATCTTGATAACATGGAACTTAACATATCATCAAAATCTACCTTTCCCTTTATCAGGTGGAGTTCAAGGCAGCCTTTGGGCACATGACAGATTTATTGATGATGTCATGATCCGTAAATTTATTGAAGGCACTTTCTATGAACTGCTGGTGTCTGACATCATAATCAAAAGGACTCTTAATCAAATAACTGTGAGTATTTTTGTTAGTGCAAAAGGGACAACTGTGCACAAGGTTTATTTCCTATCAGCATTTTCTGAGAGACTCCTCTCTCATATGTTTGGGTGTGTTGTTAAAATGGAAATCATGTCTGTGCCAATATAATAGGTAGCTATTTTCTTTGTCAATTTTACTTTTTTTGGAATTACTACTGTGTTTCTGCAATTCTCTGTGTTACCTATTATACTACAACAACAAATATAAAAACACTATTGGTTTTCATTCTAACTCTATTGTGGCTGCATTTTCCTGTCAACTGCAAATTGAATTAAAGAAATTAAGTATAAACTTTAGTATCAATATAATCATAAATCCAAAACTGTTTAGCAAATATGGCATTCTCCTTATTTTACATTTAGCTACCATCTAAAGGACTGTTCATCATAGTGAAATAAACAAAATACAACACTTGGGCATATGTCTAATAGTCCTAAATGAATGGATGGATTTTATACAATATAGCAGCATGGAACTTTTCTTAAAAAGGGATTGCCATTCCCTTGTCATTGCACTCATGTTGTCTGGACTCTGAAAGTATGTGGTAAAACATATGCTTGAACTTGAGCATGTGCAAGGCAGAAGCAGAAAAAATTGTTTCCTTTCTGGAACCTAAATATTCAGCTAAACATGGGAGTGCAACTACATAACTTCTCTTTGTATGTGTTTATCTATTGTTCTTTTTATCTATTAAGTGTTATATCACTAATGTACCATACAATTTCATGTCAGAAGAGTCAATGATGTTTGTCCCCTTAGCTAACTTGAATGGTGTCATTAGAGTTTCATACTTATCTAAACAGTTCAAGATTTTTCTTTGAAATGCACTGCAAATATTTCTAACCAGAAAAATAAGTTCCCAGGTTCTGATAATTTTTCCACCTCTGGTACAAGGAGAATAAATGGGAGATAATCAAAGAATGGTATGTGCCCTTGCTGTACTTTAATGATTTGCCTCAACAATTTGACAGCAAAATGCAATAAATCACCAAATGAATCATTAGTTGATCAATTGTTTAATAGATTGCTAGATCAACTGATTAATCAAAGTGATCAAAATGATCAACAGGGGTTGTGGGGCAACATTTATGGAGGGGGCTCAAGGGGTAGATTGAAACTGCAGGGATATAGAGGGTGCTAAAATTCGTACTGAAATACATTTACCGCCCAAGATCAAAGTGCTATATTTAGCTGTTAGGCAACTGACGTAAATTCACATGGAGGTTTGATTTTCTTTCTCACCATGGCATTGCATATTTGCACAAATAATCCTAGAATTAATATACGTATACAAAATAAAGTTAAATAGCTCTCCCTTTATCTCTAATTGTCTTCATAAGTAAACTTTCAATAACTTATCTTTATAGTTATATCATATAAGTTTATAACACATAGTGTACACATGTTAACTAATACCGTGAAATTACATCTCTCTGATGCTCAGAGGACGACAAGCGCACATCATACTCGTCTAACAGTTACATCGTGCTCTGTGTACATTTCCAATCGCTCGTATTGGTCTCCTATCTCCTCAAATGGCTCTTTCAAACAATAGAGCATGGACATCCCTTTTGTTCTTCCGCATCGCCAGCAGGATGAGGTAATGTCTCATTACTCTGGATTTTAATGATTTCATTGAAAGCGATCTTAAACGCTTCATTCACATTATAACCCAACATTGCTGACGTATTCATATGCCTCACACCATCCGCAAAACTTGATGAATTTAAATCTAGCACAAATTCATCAACATAGTTTGCTTTGTCTTCTCCCATCATCTCAGTACTATCGAGTTTGTCGCATTTTGTCGCAACTACTATTAGCGGCACTGGAGAATCGCGAACATCTTTGATGCCGTCATAAATTTTCTGCATGATTTCAAATGACTTGCGATTTCGAACCTCGTAAACCAACATTATAACACATGCACTTTTCACATGCAAATCTCTTTCGGCTGGAAAATCAAATGCGTCAATATCGACAATTTCGCAATGAATATCAAATGAATCATTTTTTACCTCATAAGGAAAACGGTCTTCAACTGTTGGCTTGTGTTCCTCAATAAACTTTCCCTCAAGAAGACGTTTAATCAAGCAGGTCTTGCCAATCGATTTTGAACCCAGAAGCAAAACAATCTTTGGCTTTCTCTTTGCACCGGGTTTTGCACTCCTCCGTACAAAGCGACTTCGCACTTTAGCTGCACTAGATCCTTGCCTCGGCATCGCTGTGTATCAATACTTTACCACAGGAAATAGTATTGCTTGATGGTCCACTACAACAAATTAGAATAAACACTAGAAATGGCGGATTTGATGTTTAAGGAGCACATCTAAAGTAGCCCTTGATACTATGCAAATACCGCACGAACCATTTCATCCTAGTCAAGTGTAAATGCTGGACCAACTATTATCTGCCATGGCCCTGTCTACGCGTATTCCTTTTCCGTAGTGTACGAAAGTTATACTTTTACTAACCGAGATTCGTACAGTTGAAAGACTTGAAATAGTCTTTGCAGTTGATAAGACAGCAGGAAGCTACAGTCTGATTATTACGACAAATAATAAGCGGTGGCTATCTGGTCCAGGGTCTACTCCTACGATAAACTTTCACTGTCATACCAACGCAATAGGAAAACTTTCACTTTCATACCAACGCAATAGGAACGTTTGACTGTGGTCCGAAACTTTGCATCTGCTAGATATTGTGTAATCCTATGAAAGATCCTTTGCTACTGTACAACATAACAACTCCTGACAATTGGACAACATTCTTTCAAGATAACATGTCAATAGCTTACCTATTGTCTTGTGTACAGTTTATGAAATATGTTGTTAGGATGATGGCCTTTCAAAATTCTAATAGTCTCACTGACATTAATCTGCCTCACCCAATGAACCAGGAAGTTGAGCTGCCATCCTTTTGAATCCTGACGTACTTCCGCTTTCTTCGCTAACACCAAAACAATGGTCTGGCCTTCATCATAAAAAGTCAGACTTCCAGTAAAGATCCGAGCATTATCTTTGCTGGCCAGCAAAAAAACATTTTGACGGATTGTCATCTGACATTTAAGCTCAGGATTTCATCGACAGAGTCGTAGAGATGAGCATTTTGTGAAGTGATACCTACCAATTTCACACGTGGTACCACACCGTGCCAAGCAGAAGAGTAGAATTCCATCGACTTTTGATAGACATGTTTGTTGTAAACTTGAAGCATAGACTTTTTTATAATTATCTTTCAGCAAATACGATCGATATTTGTAAATTCTCAAAACAATACTCGAGGATTTCGCCATTATTTTTTACTATATTACACTTTTCACTTTTAGTCCCCTCTCAATTAAGCCCCCACTCCTACTAGCCCCCCTCTGTAGAAGCCAGAATTTATCAAGTCCCCCTCAAACATACGAATAGCCCCAAAAATGATCGATCATGATAAAAACCATGACCTTTGTTGTATTGACGACGTTCTTGGGCGGCAGAGCAACACTTTTGGTGGGGGTTGGAGTGGACAAATTAACTTTGGAGGGATAAAGAAGGGTGCTAAAACAGGTACTGAATTACATTTGCCATAGAAATTGGAGGGGCTATAGCCCCCACCCCCCGGCTCCGTCACTCATGCATTCACTTCTACTCATGGCAGAAATCGAAATCAAGCTCAAGCATATATCGGCTGCAAATGAAATGACAATAATTGGTGAAGATGAGCATTTTATTGATATAGATTCCTGAAATAAAAACATTTTTCACCATAGAGAATCTTTTCATCTTTCGACAATTTAAATATCGTAATTGCTTTTAGCTGTAAAGAAGCATTCTAATGTGTAAAGTAAGCCATTATGTTCAATGATTTTGAGTGTGTCCTTTTGCAACTTTCCAAGACACTGCTATGATCAATTGTTGATTTTGCTATTTTCCCGTAATTGTTTGATGTTGGAGTAGAAATTATGGAAATAATTTTTGACGCGACACGTTAAACAGAACTTGACAACAGTTGATCCCTACGTTGGTTCAGCTTTTAGGGGGTTTGTTTTTAGTTTATTAATTATTTATCGCACGGCTAGTCATATGCATATTCCACACATACCCCCTATACCCATTCGTAGCGCCCATTCGTCATTTAGATCTTTCTGTTGATCTTGCTTTGTTTACTTTCGCTATTACAAACATTCACATAATCCCTTGGTTACGTCATAGCTGCATAATAGTTACTGCCGCCGACGGGGGGATCGGAAATACTATCTAAGCCTAATATCTAAGCCTAATAAATAGAGACCCTAATAAACGGGAGTCAGAAATATTTCTAAAATCTAATGAAACTTTAACTGTCAATGCCGGTTCCAAAAAATCAGAAACCACACATCCATTTGGTGATAGGAACACTATCATTTGGTTGCAGAAAAGTGCCTTATATCATGGCAAAAACTTCCAAATCATTGCCAATTCCTTTAAATTTAATAAACGGGGGTCGAAAAACATGAACAATCAATATGTGTAGCCCCCGTTTATTTGGAACTTAAGAGTAATAGGTGTGTTACGTCATATAACGATGTTTATCAATTTCAAGACTTGCTTGAGCTCTCTCTTTTAGTACTATCTGACGTTATGAAACTATTTTAATTACGTCATATTCCTCAGTGCCATAAACAACTGACCTCGGTGGTGGCATAGATGCTGAGGTCAATTTTGCAATGAATATAATCACCGTGCAGGTGACTTCTATAAAACATGTTTGTTAGTTATTGGGGGTAGTACCCCCTGCCCCCACGGTCAACTGGATCCGCCTATGAGGGGCACTGTTGCCACTCCCGTATAAAAAGTTACATGTTAGTTTCTATGGACCTGTTTTGATGTAAACACATGTAGGTAGTAGGTTGAACTTGAAATTCGTGAACGATTGGATATTACTAGGAGGTTGATGCTTTTACTGAATGCTGCATAATTATGAACTAATATCAAAAGGGTATAACGGAATAAAGTTATATAATGGATTATGAAAAGTGTCAATAAGTCGTACGGTAGTCTAAACGTAGCCATTATCCGTTGATTTGTTGACGCCACCAGATTTGAGTCGCAGATTTCTGTATTCTGCATACTGTAGCTATGTTGAGACTTTCGTCAGTTCTACGGTCTATTGCTCAGAACGAAGATACTCGAGAAAAAGAATCCATTTATGTTGCGCAGCTTTCATTGATCAAAAATTATGCCTCCTGATGCCCGTTAATGTTCACTTATTTATTCACTACAAAGCGGGATTTTTTAAATTAGGAACCAATAGTAAATAAGAATGATATCTACGCAATTCATAACATTGACGCAACTAGTTAAATGTATATTCGCAAGAAAGCAAACCAGCGACATGGAGCTATGACGCAACCGTAACTGCGCGGATTGGAAAACCAACAAGCTATATTGTCTAATTTGATTGTCGGGAGATGGCAGAAAAAGGAATGACGCCCGCCTTCCTGTAGCAACATATACCATACAAAACTGCCCTTCATCTGTCTTTCCTGGCATTTTTCTCAAAACACACACCGTATTTCACTATAGGATTGGCAGACGTGCAGCGAGAATTGCTTTCCTTTAAGCCGGTGAGTACTTTTGTCTGCTGTCTTCCTGAAGTGCTTCCTTAGACAGTGTACAGCATATTGTGCACGGATATCGTTTTGGATGCATTATAGATGAACACAGAAAGGAATAGGCTGGACTTTCTTCACGAATTTATTAGAATTTTTGTTCAGGGCTTTTATAACCTGCGAAAGGTAAGTGTTTGAAATCGAAGGAATAAGTTTAAAGTTTGTGATAGATTGATCCATTCGCCTTATTTTCCTAGTTCACATCTACAACTACATGCATAATGGTGAAGTATCCCGAAATTGATTTGAAAGTCTGAATCGAAGTGTTACCGGTTTAGTCTTTTAGTGGGTGAGTCGATACTGTAAACAGAAACTTCATTCAAGACGCCATTATAGGACTCTTTTTCGTCGTTTCGGTTCTAGAATTGTTGATAAGGCTGCGTTTCTCTGTCATGAATACCTGGTTGATGGTAGCAAAAAGGAATTTGTGTATATAAATATAAGCTGCAGTAGAAAGAATTTATACGAGTGTAAGGAGCCTGAAAGTAAACCTGATTCATTTTCTAAACGTTTGTAGCATTTGAAGCATGCTAAGAAATTTCTCCCTGCGTCTTCTTTACGATCACTATACCTAAGCATAGTTGAACCCCACTTTCGTTATTGCTGCTGTGTGTGGGGATGCTGTGGCTCGAGCACACTGTTTCAACTGCAAAAACTGCAAAATAGAGCTGCTAGAATACTGACAAACAGCGCCTTTGATACCCCTAGTAGCCCACTTATTAGGAGCTTAGGTTGGATGACCATAGCTGACTTGATCTCTTTCGAATCAAAGCAGTTAGTTTTTAAGTCATTAAATAATCAGGCTCCTCAATATATATGCAAGCTCTTTAAAAGAAACTCTGAATGCAGCTCACGAGACTTGAGAAATTCTGCTACGGATCTGAGGCTTCCAATGAACACTTCTTTGAATGGTCAGAAACGGTTTTCCTACCGTGGAGCCAAATTATGGAATAACCTTGCTTTTGAGATCAAACAGGTACCCTCCCTTTCAGTTTTTAAGCAAAGGCTTCTTATTAATAAAAACTCTAATTAGGATTTTTACTTTTTTCTTTAACTATTTTTTATCTTAACAATTAGTTGTAATAGGGATTTAGTAGCATCTTTTACTTTTAATTGCTTGTTAAATTTATTGTTAGTAGTTAAGTGGAGGGCCCCTTGAAAATCAGCTTCATTGCTGAAGGGTGACCCTCCTAAAATATATGAAATATGAAAATAATATATATATGAAATATTAACTAGCCAGCCAAGCAAGCATTGATACCTACAATGTGATCAACAGAGACTAATCTAAATCAACCAAATATCAAAGTACCAACTTGCAACCGAAAAAAAATTATGGAATGTTTTATACCATGATGGTCTTTTAGCTTAAAGAAGGTAAAGAAGAGGGAGAAATATAAAGTTAGGAAGTAATGGAAAGATCTCAATGGAGAGCAATTGAGAAGGAAATACTTAAATTGATGTGAAGAATAGGCATGAGGTTCTAGGTGAGGGTGTTTCAGAAGATGAAGAGGAAGGGGTAGAGTGTGAATGGAAGAATTTATAGAAGGCACTGGTAGAGAGAGCTGAAAACGTCTTACCCGAGAAGGCAAGAACAACACGGCAACCATGGATGACACAGGACATAGTTTGATGGATGAGAGAAGAAAATAGAAGTTAAACACTGTAAAATATAGAGAGCTAGATAAAGAAATCAAGAAAAAGTGTAGAGAACGGAAAGAAGAGTGGATTTTGCAAAAATGTGATAAAATTGAGGATTTGGAAAAGACTAATTCACCAAGAGTATATGATAAGATCAAAGAATTAGGAAGCAAGAAAGGGATCTCTAGGAACAACATCATAAAAGATAAAGATGGTAACATTTTGGTAGAAGTAGATGAAATAACAAAAAGATGGGAAGAATATGTCAATATGGTTTATAATGATAATAGAGGAGAGATACTAAAATTTGACGGTGCTTTATCAGGCTCTACAATTATGCAAGATGAAATAAGAGCAGCAATAAAGGCTATGAAAAAAGGAAAGGCAGCAGGAGAAGAGGGAATTGTAATAGAAATGATAGAAGCTACAGAGGAATTTGGAATAAGGAAAATAACTGATTTAGCAAACAGAATTTATGAGAGTGGGTATATACCAAATGCTATGAGAGAATCAGTATTCGTTGCAATCCAAAAGAAATCAGGTGCTTTAGAATGCTCTAGACACAGAACTGTAAGCATTTTGAGTCAACTGGGTAAGGTATTGTTGAGAGCAGTAATGAATAGATTGAGAGGAAAGATCAATGAGAGAGTCTAGGAGGAACAGTATGGATTTAGGAAAGGGAAAGGTACCACCAATGCAATATTTGCTTTAAGAATGATAATTGAACGGTCTATTGAAATGCAGAAGACTGTTTTTCTCTGTTTTGTGGACTTTGAGAAGGCATTTGACACTGTGGAACACGAGGAGTTGGTTAAGATCCTTGAGAGCACAGGAATGGATGGGAAAGACACCAGGTTGATAGGCAATTTGCATTGGAATCAGAAAGCTGCAGTGAGAATAGAGAATGAAGTGACAGATTGGACTGAAATAAAAAGGGGAGTAAGGCAAGGCTGCGTATTGTCCCCAGATTTGTTCTCATTGTACAGTCAAGTGGTTATGGATGCGTTGGAAGACTTAGAAGGTATCTCAATCGGCGGAAGGAACGTGAACAATATCAGATATGCTGATGATACAGTATTGATCGCTGATTCTGAGAAGAAGTTACGAGCTTTAGTGAACAAGCTAAAGGACGAATGTGAGAGTAATGGACTGAGAATAAATGTAGATAAGACCAATACATTGACAGTTACAAAGATCAAAGAGAAAGTGAATGTGACGATAAAAGTAGGAGATACGGAATTAAAGCAAGTTGAAAGTCTGGGGACAATACGCAGCCTTGCCTTACTCCCCTTTTTATTTCAGCCCAATCTGTCACTTCATTCTCTATTCTCACTGCAGCTTTCTGATTCCAAGTTTTGTTTATTTGGGAAGCACCATTACTGACCAAGGAAATAGTGAGAAGGAGATTGTAAAGCGGATTGGATTGGCAAAGAAGACATTTGGTAATATGGATAAGATGTTGAAGAACTTGAGTATGAGTATAAAGGTTAGAGTAAGAATAGTAAAATGTTTTGTGTGGCCAAAGTTGTTATACGGATGTGAGGCATGGACGAATAGGGAGGATTTGAGAAGGAAATTAGATGCAGTTGAAATGTAATTTGTAAGACGAATGTTAAGGATACAATGGACAGACAAAGTTACAAATGAAGAGGTATTGAGAAGGGTGGGATTGGGAAGGGGATTGATGCGAAGTATTGAAAAGAGACAGCTGCATTTTCTTGGTAACATACTAAGAGCACAAGGATTGGAAAGTGACTTTTTGCTGCCAAGGATAAACAGAAGGAGGGTTAAAGGACGACAACGGAAGAAATTCATGGATTGTTTACTTGAGAGTATTAGTGGACGGTACAAAGTAGCGGAGTTAGTGCATTTAGCAAAGGATAGAGAGACGTGGAGATTCATGATCGCTAACGTCACATGATAGGCACCACGGAAAGAAAGACCAAAGCCTTAGAGGAGACTCACGGATGATGTAAACAAGAGGAATATCTGTTTGTGTTGTGTAATCTTCATTTTGGAAAGTTAGGTATAACCTATTGCTATGATATAGAATGGTGCGTTGGTTCATGTTGTACAGCATTTTTGCATTCCTAAGTGCTTCAATGCTACTTTAGCATTGGCTTGTGTTTTACTTTGCTTCTTTGAAAAATAGTATCGATGAAACTAGCAATGGGTGCAAAGAGGCTAGTTTTGCATCAATGCAACAAAATAAATCGCCACTTACAAAAAGTAATAAGTTAAGCATATTTGGTGATGTATTTTGCAGCAATATGCATTTTTACAGTAAAATACCAACTTCATAGGATAAGTGGTGAATGAATGCACTGACGATACTATAAAAAATTGCATTCACAAACAATTCAACACAGCTAAATCTGAGAAGGTAAAAAAAATACTAGGGATTATCCATAAAGTATGTATGCTGATAGGGGGAGGGGGAAACAGACCGAACCAGCTTACATGTGCATACATGTACATACACACCTTAGTCGTTTGCAACCCGATTCGTTCTGAAACGTATCAAATTCAAAATCTTCAGCATCATTTTCACTTTGAGGGAAGACTCTAGTAATTTAATAACAGAGAGAATGACATTGTGTTTATTGTTAAGTATGAATGCTATGTACTGGATGCCCAGGTCCGTAGCCAAGGGGGGCCCTGGAGGGCAAGGCCCCTGGACTTGTGAAATTTGACTCTGTGCCTCCCCTAAAGATATGAATTTTATATCCTCCCCTAAAGATATGAATTTTATATATATATATATATATATATATATATATACATATATATATATATATATATATATATATATATATATATATATATATATATATATATATATATATATATATTGATATTAGAATAAGACGAGAGAGACTAATTTATGCGACTCTGAGTTTCATGATAAACAATCATCAGGCATAACCGTTAGAATTGCAATCGCTAAAGAATTAGAATTGAATTAATTTATCGAATGTGACGTGCTAATTTTACAGTATTTAACTAAATGCTTTTTTTCTGGTGCCTACATTTACTAACAAGTTCAGATTTACTATTCAATAGATTCGGATCACCTGAATTATTAATAATGAATAGCTTTTCTGTCAGGCATAACTTACAATAATTTATTCTAGGTTTATTATCTATATGTTTCAATATACTCCATTCAATCATCGAGGATTTTCCTTCATTCTTCAGTTTCCAAATATATTTTGATAATTCGGTCCTCTTTCATATTTCCTGTACTTAAAGTCTCTACAATGATTATAATATCGTTGTTTAAAAGTTCCATTTGTGAGACCAATGTATCGCATTTCTTCATCATTATTACTGTCAGTTTTAATCTTTGCTTCGTATACAACGCCGGGAGTAAGACATTGTTATCCAATGGGCAGTTTTCTTCCATTCTGCAGTTGCAACCGTAATATAACTTTGCTTTTGGATTCAATATTTCTCTATTATGGGCTGCTATTATGGAGTTGATGCTTCTCATGCAGCTGCAGCTAACTTTGATGGTATTTTTATTAGAAATTTTTGCAAATTTGTGGCCTTTAGGGAAGTGTCTCTTTATTAGTTGAAGAAATATTTTGCCAATATCTGTTTTTACATTCGCTGAATACGGTGGATTGAGCCAAATAATCTTTTTTTCCTTTTCTTTAAATTGTCCTTTGAGTGCTTGATGTTGCTTGTATCTGCAGGGGTATACTCATATAATTCATCAAGTTCACTTTCCTTGAGAGCTTTTCATACAGGGGCATAACATTAGAATATATCTCCTTATTAGATGACAGCTTTGATATAAGACGATTGACATTTTTTGGAATTTGAGAAATAATAGTAGGTGGATGATTTGACTGCTTGTTTACGTAGACTGGTACATTGTTTGGTTTTCGGTATGGTTTAAAAATGTTGCCATTTAAATCTAATCGAATATTTTAGAAATCCACCACTTTAAGATTAGTATGCATAACTATTGTAAGTCCATATTACTTGAATATGTTGATAATTCTTTTCCTTTTCCGATCAATTTCAGGACCTGATGCATTTCGAATAATGCCTAGACCATCATCTTTGTATAAGCCTATTTCGTCTTTAGTGAAGACATGTTCTAAGCAATTAAGCATAAAAGCACCAACCAGTTCGCAAACTTCTGCACCATCATAACATCCCATAGGAACATCAAAATCTCCATCCCCATTCTTCTTTACCCATGGATTTCCCGAATTAAATAGTATTGTACGCCTTGCTTGAAAAATGATTTCTAGCTCTTCATCATTTGTGCTTGTAATATTTCTTGCAAATTCAATGGACCTGTTGAACAGCTCGTGGGTTATAGAAGGATAAAAGGATTCTATATCAAATGTTATAAATGACACTTTTTCTTTCTCCTTGATATTGCTGAACCATTTTAAAATTGCATCATTATTTTTCCACTGGTTAACTTTTGTTTTCTTTATTACATCTTTATTAATTCTACCCAGTATAGTTTTGCTTATTTTACCAATTTCTGATTTCGATGGATTAATGAGTCTACAATATATATATATATATTATATATATATATATATATATATATATATATATATATATATATATATATATATATATATATATATATATATATATATATATATATATATATATATATATATATATGCTCGTAGTTCTAAAACTTCAACTTCATCTACTGATATTACCACTGCTTATTTCAAATTGCCATATCTTAAGCTATCCAATTTTACTCAAGGTAAAGTGCGTATGCTTGTTAATAAATACTGTAACAGTATTAAAATAAAGTTAGCCTTTTCTTCCTTTAAGGTTAAAAATTTGATCTCGGTTAAAGATTATGTGCCCAGAACACTCCGCTCTTATGTAGTGTATAAATTTAAATGTGCCGGATGTAATTCCGTGTATATTGGTGAAACAAGCCGACATTTATCTACTCGAGTGCGAGAGCATTTATTTACTGATAAAAATTCAAATATTTTTAAACATCTTAAAGGTTCAGCTGCTTGTAAAGAGGCATGTAACGATAGTTGTTTTACAGTGTTGGATTCTGCAAACACTTCTTTTAAACTTAAAATTAAAGAAGCGTTACATATCCAATGGGAAAGACCTGATTTAAATAAGCAGATTCAGCATTACAACTTTTCATTAAGCTTTTAGCTATTCTTTTTAACCGTTCTTACCTGTTTTCGCTACATTGATTCCTTTTTCGATTAATAAATTCGATTGATGATTTAACGTTTGTTTATGTACCAAGTAGTTTTTTCATTGTAATTGGCAACTGATGATGGATTGGAACAATCCGAAACATGTTTTGCAAACTTAAAAGCATTGTCGTATTTTTTCGCCTTATATCTACTCATATATATATATATATATATATATATTTGCAGAATACTGGTCAGAAAAGACACAGCAGCTTAGTCAGTACTAATAGTTTCATGCCTTACGGCAATCCTCAGCCAACTAAAAACCGTTAAAACGAACATTACACAAAAAGAACATAAAAGTTACGTCAGATTTGACTATCAAGCGAATACTTAGTTCTGTGACGGCACTGAGGCATAACTTCACTCCTCTTATTCATTCCTCTTATTCCTCTTATTCCTCTTATTCACTCCTCTTATTCCTCTTATTCCTCTTATTTAGGAGTGAAGTTATGGCTCAGTGCCGTCACAGAACTAAGTATTCGCTTGATAGTCAAATCTGACGTAACTTTTATGTTCTTTTTGTGTAATGTTCGTTTTAACGGTTTTTAGTTGGCTGAGGATTGCCGTAAGGCATGAAACTATTAGTACTGACTAAGCTGCTGTGTCTTTTCTGACCAGTATTCTGCAAATATTTATGCTCTTCTCCTGGGATTGAGCACTGTATTCGGTATTTTGGAGATCCGACTGTATTTTATTATTATTATTATATATATATATATATATATATATATATATATATATATATATATATATATATATATATATATATATATATATATATATATATATATATATATATATATATATATATATATATATATATATATATATATATATATATTCTAGCGTAGAGCAATGTAATAGAGACCCCCATTTATTAGTTTTTAGAACAAGTTCCCATCCCCCAACAAGTAAGGCCCCCCTTTGTAATAAGCATCCGAAAGTATGAATGTAGGATAGGGTGATTTACTACGTATATACTTCATGGATGCCCTTTAGTGAGTATCACAACAACAGTGCTACTTCAGCTCAACAAAATTACTCTCTTCTGAAACTCTCCATCTCTTTTGCAAAAGAAAGCATCACACGTGCCCTCGGCTGCTTATCGAATGTAAAGTTTAGTTTTCTCTAACTACGTAAGACTCCGTGAGTCAAAAAAAGTCTTTTAGCAACTGTTGTCAAGCACGTGGTCGGCCTCTTCTTGGTTGTCTTTTTAGCGTCGTTTGGTACCAGTAGCCTCGATTGGGCCACAAAATGGCGTCTTTCCCGCTTGTAAACAGAATAGAAAGAAGACAGGTGCGACTGCGAAGAGAAGGGGATGATTCTGAATGGACAAGCATCTAAGTATTTAATTACTTGACTGACTGAACTTTGTTATACCCAGCAGACTCATCCCTCCGTTAGAAGTTGAATTATGTCAAGCGACCAGAATGTGAGGAACATCGATGACGATGATGGCGAACTACCTGATGGAGGAAGGCTTAGAGGGGCACGCTTGAGATCCAGGGAAGACGTAGATAAGACCAGAAAAGATTTGTTGATGCACATCTTGAACAGGACAGGTGATTTTCAGACATCAGAAGATGAAGAAAAAGACGGGAATAAAGTGATAAACCCTTATGGTATACTGATTAATTACTATTCTTCTTTTGTTCTTTGTTTGTCGCGTTTACGGTCATGTGTATGAAGATGCCATTCAACATCTGTAAATAAATAGGTATTTCCATATGTCTTGCGCATAATACAATGCTGATTGTGATGCATAGAACATAGGATAACGTATATTATTATGACGTTTGATTGGTAATTTTCCTACAACAGGCCTATACAGGCTTAAGCCGCACTTTCTGACTGCAGAACTTGAACGTCTTGTGGGAGGTGGGGGCAGGCCCGATGCTGAATATATGAAGTAGCCGTAATTTTTGCTGTTGGGACCTAAGCCTAATACTGTTCTTTGTGAAAGCGAATTTAGAGGTAATTGATAGTAAGTAAGTTTCCATGCGAATGAATGTAGAAGTACGCAATTGCTCATGCAGAGAGAATTTTCTTGGAGAGTTCTTTGAGGGCTGCCAAAGGGTCATCAACGATCTGATTAGGAGGGTCACGATTGTACCAAAAGTTGCTTTATTCAAAAATAGTGCCTTGCTCTTGAGAGAAAAACTTCTTTGCTTCCCTGCAACTTTGAAGACAAGATTACCATTATCACAATTACTTTTTAAAAGTATTTAAATTTAATGTTTGATTTATCCTATGTATTTCTGAAGGACTTCCATCCAAATTGGCTGTCTTAGGATATCAGTAGGTTGGTGAAACTAGAAATAGAGCCAAGAAAGCATTGTTATATAATATTATTTTTGAATCTTCTATCCTCATTGTGGCACACTAGAGTAGATTGTCCTTAAGGATTATTTGAATTTCAATCTTGTATGTTTCTTAGATTTTGCATGGACATGGGATGAAGGGAATAAATCAGATGATGTTTTAATCTATAATGATGGTAGAGAAGCATATTTTCATCCAGATTACAGCTGTGGGACCTCGGCTGTCAGGGGAACACATCCTTTGATTGGTGGTTGGGAGCATTACTGGGAGATAAAGATGGCTAGTGCAGTTTATGGAACAGATATGGCAAGTTCTTTTATAGTTCATTTTATCTGTTACACAATATTATATGGATGTTTCCAAAACCTACATAGACTTCCTTCTTCCAATCAATTTTTGCTCAGTATGAACATCAAAGTGCCAAATAACATCTCAACTCTGTGGAGCAGGATAGATGGCATTTTACAATCAAGTCCTACATTCAGCACAAAATGTATCATTATTGATTCATGGATTTTGTTTGATTTTGATGATTATCATTTCTATTGTACTGTATTTCATTACTGTAAATACTTGATCTCCCCCCTCAAAAGTCCCCCTCAGATAAGCCCCATGCTAGAACTTCAGATTGTTAATAAGCCCCCCTCACATAGCCCTGCTACAGAGGATGATGCTGACCTTGGCATTGATTAAGAAGAGGAGTTTTGACATTGAATTTTTTGTGTAGTATGTACCAAATAACACCCACTCAAACAACTCCTCCCCCGGAGAAGCCCCCATTCATAATATCAAAACAAGATAAGCCCCCATTTGGCTAATTCAATAATTTATGTTTTTGTTAGAACATGTGGTAATGATGAAAGAAAGCAACATACAAGGGGTTATTCACGAAGGACATCCAGCAGAAATTGAATTTTTAGACCCCCTCCCCCTTTGTCTGGTATTGCCCATGTTCAGGAACCTCCCCTCCAGACATCCATCTATTCCATACCAATAACTATTGAAAACATTTATATGTAAAAAATCTGAAATATTTGTTAAATGACCATTTCTTGTTGAAGATGACATACAAAGAACAGAACAAGTCATGTGATAATTTACTTCTCATCTAAGAAGCCAGTCTCAGTGAATGGCTGCTTCATATAAGTTGCAATGTCCAAAATAGGCACTAGGCCACTCAGTGCTACTTCATCATCATTACTTACTGCTTCATCAGGACTTTGTGATAGTCTTCATTGCTGTATTTCTGTGAACAGTTATCCTGTGGTGCTCTCTTGTTGTAACATTCTGAACACCTGGACGTCCATATTGTGTATACAACTCATCCCCTATGTCCAAGTTTGTCCTGTTTCACCAGACCCCCTCCTCCATTGTGGTTGGATGTCCCTTGTGAATCATGCCCAAGACTGAAAAGCATGTTGAGATCATATGACCTATCAATCAATATTTATTAGTGATGTTAATCATGGTCATTATGAGTTTATTACAATTGTAGCATTTTAGTTGTTTTTTATTCATTCCTGTTTTGTATTTGTGTGTTCTAGATGATTGGAGTAGGAACTGAAGATTTTGAATTAAACAAATATAAGTCACAATTCTGCAGCATGCTTGGAAGAGATTCTGAGAGCTGGGGTCTTTCATACTTTGGCACATTCCAGAATGAAGGGAAGGTCAAAGAGTATACTGATAAATTTGACAGAGGGACAGTTATTGGAGTACATCTAGATATGTGGCAAGGTAAATTGTCATTTTTCAAGAATGGCAGTTTGCTTGGTGTGGCTGCAAAGGATCTGAAAGGTAAAAATTTATACCCAATCATTGCATCAACTGCAGCAAGAACACGTATGAAGTTGGAATGCAGCCATAGCACAGTTTTTTCCTTGCAATACCTTTGTGTAAAGGAGATAAGCAAGCACATTCCACATACCTCAGAGGCAGTAGAAAGTCTTCCTTTGGCCAAGGGGCTCAAGTTGTATGTAAACCAACACCTGAGGTGGCTTTCACATATAAATAATTCTCCAGTGACTCCAGGGCCTAAAAGAAAGAAACTTCGGACACTTTCAACCTCAGAAGCATGACATGGATAAATGGATGTAACCCTTTAGGAGATTGAGGTTTATGAAAATTCTTTGTTTGTAAATATTGTTTTATTTAATACCATATTTCTTCAATCATAAGCCATACCCTACTCTGTTCTTTGCCATGAACTATTATGCAGACAAGGACGGTTTGTGGATGAGACTGGCTGCTCTTTTTAAGTCAAAAGGCCTTTATTTAACCCATGACATCTTCAATCTATTTACTTGAATTGTAAACTGTTTGTTATTTAAATTGTTGTATTTTATTTATGGAAATGTATGTTAGGTGGAATTTAAAATTATAAACCTGAAGCCTGAAAACGGAATTTCAATTGAGGCTTTCCATCACTTATCATTTATATGATACATCTGTCATAATTCAGCTGGCTTGTGTATGTAGTATTTACTGCATTTTGCTTTGTATTGAGGACCATATTATATTACAGTATAGCCCAATTTGTTAGATGTCTTATGTATATTTTCATCTGTGTATGATACTGAAACTTATAATCAACCATTTCTTAGAGCTCTACCCAGTTGTTCCTTTATTTTTAAAGGTGGAAGGACTTTTAGGCAATACCTGGTTTACATTTTGAGGAAATATGGTATATAGTTAGTAAGTAGAATGATGTTAATCTTTAGAGTAAATATATTGATGTTTTGCATATTTTAAAAGTCTCAAGATACCTCCTTATCAAGACGTGTTGTTTACTCACTGTTAGTTGCAGCTTTTTGCAGAACTACAGTATCCAATCATAAATTCAATAAAGGTTTGTTTATATCTTTTCCTTATAGAAAATACTTTATGGTTCTTAGAAGCAATAGCTGTAGTAGAAGTCTCAATATTTTTAATAAAACTTTCTAATGGAACAAAACAGAGTTTACCTGTCCCTTCAAAAGTCTACTCTTGCTCCTTCAGAATTCCACATATCCCCTCAGAATTGTACCTTACTCTGCTAGGCTCAATATTTCGTCCTCAACATGTTGGCATTGACAGTTTGTTGTTATACATTAGATGGAATTCGACTTTGTCTTTCAGGATTTCATCTGTTGTGTTGAGTTATACAATACAATTCAAAGTAGAGTTGGCTAGTTGAGTTGCATTGTATTTTGTAGTCTATCCCTCAAAGTGTCTGTTAGTTGATTAAATTAAAGTATGCAAACTTTACCGTTGTCTGTTAATAGAATATATTGATTATTTATTTTCATTTAAATCATCATATTATAGTAGTCTTTGAATTGAACTCTGGAACTTAGATTCAATATATAAATGATAGTTAACAACGAAAGTATTTACAATTTATTGGTATTTAGTCACATTTTGAATTGCATATGTACTGCACTCTGGTGGAAGTTTCTTATGGTTTGCATTTCTCTATACAATTTACAACCGTTAATTTTTATGCTATGGTCAACAGTCCTTCATTTATGCACTACCATCTGCTTTCAGCAAGTAAGTGAACATGGCTCTCAAACTGTCACGATCTTTAGCACATCTAAAACATTATCTCTATCATATATATTCACTCATTCTTATGTGTCTTTCATTCGAACATTTCACGGCCATCCGTATTGTCTGTTGAATCAATGTCCTTCAGTCAATAATCGCTGCAGCGAGTCCGTTCTTATTTCATATACCGGGTACTGCAATTCTAATTGACACGATATCGATAACTAAGCAATAATAAAGAAAAAGTGACTTTTGCGGTGTTCCTTGAAGTATCTTCATTAATTTACTTTGGATCGCTGTATGGCATGGGATAGACTCAATAAATGTTGCAAGCATAGACAGACACAATTCAAAGATTCAAAATGAAGAAGTTATCAATATCGCAATATCTATGTTAACACCTAGGGGGCATTTAAAAATTACGTAACGGTAGGGGGGTGGGTGGGATGTGCCATTTTTTGACAAACTGCTGTGAAAAATATAGGGGTTGGGTATCAACACACTTTTATTACATAACACCACAAATTTAGTGCTATGTTTATACTTTTCACTTTTTGACGAATGCTTTCTAAAAATATTCGAGTAAGAAAAGAAATACTCGAATAATAAATTTAAAGCTGGTGTTGTTGAGGGGAGGTTTCATATCAGAATGTTACGTAATAAAGAGGTGATATCAGCTTGGGTGTGACAAGCTGTTACATAAGGGGTGGGTGTCATAATGCCATTTTCCGTTACGTGCTTTTTGAATGACCCCCCTTTCAATATCGCAATTAAGCTTGAATCAAAGCAACTTTTGCTACATCATACAAGGGCGAGGTGAATACAGTTTTTGAGGAATTGGGTGGCTTTATAAGTGAATTCTTTTACTTCTCATCGATGCTCGAGGACTATTTTGTCACTTCACACTAAAATCAGGTATGCCTGTAACCTGGAACTTTTTCTTTTTCTTTCTATTATGACTTCTTCTTTTTCTTGTTACCTCAAAAATGTTCTTTTTGTACTTGCTTTTGATATCTTTTTCTCCCCAACTATATTCCCAGGACAGTATTTTCTAAAAGTGCCTGATAGACTTATATATGTGAATAGGCTGTCTTCATGAGCTTTGTATTTAGTTTAGAATAGGGCAACAGGGCGGATCTAGACCGGGTTGACCGGGCTCAAAAACCCGGTGAAATTTTCAAAATTGCGTTTCAATTTATAATGATTGTTACTATTTCAGATTTTGACTAGATTTCTTGTAATCCTGTTTCAGGCATGGAGTTCGACAAAGTATAAGTTTTTGTCATCTTTCGTGTCATCTATCACCATTGTCCCTCTCCTTACAATTGAGCGGATGCCAAAATATATGTGTTGTTTTCTATTCGTAACATAACATCATATACAATTTTGACCAGAAGAATGTTTATTCTATATCACTTAGCACATCAAGTGCTTCTAATTATCCTATTTAGCTTCTGTTGAATATCTATGACTCTTGAATTGCATAAGAGAAGGAAGTTTGAACCCCGTGACTCATTCATTCGCAGCTTTGAACTCACAGGGTTTGACCGGTTGAGATTGGAAACTCACTCATGGGAGAGTGCTTAGGCCAGTGTTCGAATGCATAGCTCCCAACTTTTTAGAAGTTATTAATAATAATAAAACGAATGTTTATACAGGATAGACACTTCAACAATTACAACATTGCTGTTATCAATGTGTGTCCTGTACCCTAACCTTAATTAAAAGAAAATGTAAAGAAAATGTATTACATTACAGCCGTTTTGAAAATCTTACACAAATAAAATAATAAAAATGTTATGTCCGCGATTACTATATAAAATGCATTTTAAGTTTTTCAACAAACTTCTTGTATATCTCTGTCTGACGTATATCTAAAGGTAACTCATTGTACACTTTAGCACCCATGTACAGAAATGATTTTCGTGCATATTCTTTTTTAATGCTTGGTAACCACAGGGTACAGTTGTTATTTCTCGTTTCCTTGTCATGCTCTATCAGAGTAAAATAATTCTGAAAATGTTCACAGATATCTTTGTCCAGGCATTTTCGTATAAGTTTGCACGCTCTCATTTTATTCGCATTTATAGCTGACATGAGTTTTTGGTCAGCTGTTTCATCACCATAAACTATCTTCAGTGATCGAGAGTGAAATGACGAAAGTCGGTTTATTTGCGTGTTTGTGAGCTTTAGTTGTAATATACCACAGTAAGTAAATGTTGGAAGAATCATGGTACGATAGATCGTGCTTGCTGTAGCATTGTCCACGTATGATCTTAATTTTGCCAGAATTCGCAGTCTACCAGAAGCACGCTTGAAACATTTGTCGAAATGGGAGTTCAAGTTTAGTGCGGTATCCACTTGGACGCCAAGATATTTATAAACCGTTATGTTGTTAATTACTGCTGGGGTTGGCTGTGATATTGTGACTTTGAGTAGCTCGTTTCGCTGCTTCGCAATTCGTTGTGCTGTTCCAAAAAGAATCGACTCTGTCTTGCCTTTCTTCAGATTCAATATGAGTTCATTGCATCTCAGCCACTCTGACAGATTGTCCATGTCTTTTGATAGTTTGTACGTTCTCTTCTTTTTTCGAATAGTTTTTTTGCTTGATCTTCGATTGACTTTACAACGTATGTTCTATTAGTATTTATTGTTAATTTCAGTAACTGACGATGGATTTGAGTAAATCCGAAACATGTCTTACAAATTGAAATCAATTGTCGTGTTTTTTCGCATCATTTCTGATTTATATATATATATATATATGTATATATATATATATATATATATATATATATATATATATATATATATATATATATATATATATATATATATATATATACACTTACGTTGCAAAAGTGGGGAAACGATATATTTATATATATACAAACAGTCCATGGTAGTGAACGAACCGTTACGTATTGTGCATTTAGCTCTTAGCTTACTAGACATAGGCTGAATACATGGATATTTTGCGCTCCAAGCACGTTGGCAGGAACAAGACGAATGCTTCATTTTCAGCTTTTCTTTCTAGCGGGGTTTTTGAATTGCCTGGCGGGTCAGCCTGTTTGTAAGAGATTATGCGGGTCTGACCCGCGAATCGCGGGTGAGTTGGGAAGTATGGAATGTACGGTGGCCCATATACGGTGGCCCATACCGGTCAAACAAATTAACACGGTAGAAAACATATTAACATATCAGAAAACAAATTAATATCTCAGAAAACAGATTAACATGTCACGAAGCAAATAAAAATTTCACAAAACACATTAAAATTTCAGAAAACACATTAACAAATCACGAAACACATTAAAATTTCAGAAAACACATTAACAAATCACGAAACACATTAAAGTTTCAGAAAACACATTAACAAATCACGAAACACATTAAAATTTCAGAAAACACATTAACAAATCACGAAACACATTAAAATTTCAGAAAACACATTAACAAATCACGAAACACATTAAAATTTCAGAAAACACATTAATAAATCACGAAACACATTAAAGTTTCAGAAAACACATTAACAAATCACGAAACACATTAAAATTTCAGAAAACACATTAACAAATCACGAAACACATTGAAGTTTCAGAAAACACATTAACAAATCACGAAACACATTAAAGTTTCAGAAAGCAGAATATAGCTAAACACGGGTAAGAGTATCCGGAGCAGCGATTTAGTCTCATCACAGCACTATCATATTTTGGAATGGTACCAGCTTTTCAGTTACCTAAACATCCATAGAAAAACATGTTCTGCCCTTCATGTGGGGCTTGTTTAGATGTTTCTGGGCAGAAATTCTGCGGGTATTGTGGGAGTTCATTATTCAAGGGTACATTGTAATAAGTTCTTCGCCTTCTCCATAACTGTCCCTTATTCACGGTATTTTGTGCAAGTGAGCCACAATTTATGCAAAAGCTATGAGCTTCCAGCAATTGATTCGCACAAATAGTGCAGTAACTAAGACTATTTGAATTGCCTTCTGCTATAAATGGTACGTGTCAGGCCTAAACACCACTAGGGCACACTAGCTTTGAGACATTGTGCTTCCTATAGTGCATTTGTTTCCTTCAATTTCAATTTGTTTCTAATTGCTTTAATTTGTTTTCGTTAAGTTTAATTTGCTTTCAGCGACTTTCACTTGTTTTCTAAAACTTTAATGCGTTTTCTGAAACTTTAATGTGTTTCGTGATTCGTTAATGTGTTTTCTGAAACTTTAATGTGTTTCGTGATTCGTTAATGTGTTTTCTGAAATTTTAATGTGTTATCTGAAATTTTAATGTGTTTTCTGAAATTTTAATGTGTTTTCTGAAACTTTTATTTGCTTCGTGACATGTTAATCTGTTTTCTGAGATGTTACTTTGTTTTCTGACATGTTAATTTGTTTTCTAACATGTTAAGTTGTTTTCTAACGTGTTAATTTGTTTGACCGGTATGGGCCACCGTACCCATACCGGTCAAACAAATTAACACGGTAGAAAGCAAATTAACGTATCAGAAAACAAATTAATATCTCAGAAAACAGATTAACATGTCACGAAGCAAATAAAAATTTCACAAAACACATTAAAATTTCAGAAAACACATTAACAAATCACGAAACACATTAAAATTTCAGAAAACACATTAACAAATCACGAAACACATTAAAGTTTCAGAAAGCAGAATATAGCTAAACACGGGTAAGAGTATCCGGAGCAGCGATTTAGTCTCATCACAGCACTATCATATTTTGGAATGGTACCAGCTTTTCAGTTACCTAAACATCCATAGAAAAACATGTTCTGCCCTTCATGTGGGGCTTGTTTAGATGTTTCTGGGCAGAAATTCTGCGGGTATTGTGGGAGTTCATTATTCAAGGGTACATTGTAATAAGTTCTTCGCCTTCTCCATAACTGTCCCTTATTCACGGTATTTTGTGCAAGTGAGCCACAATTTATACAAAAGCTATGAGCTTCCAGCAATTGATTCGCACAAGTAGTGCAGTAACTAAGACTGTTTGAATTGCCTTCTGCTATAAATGGTACGTGTCAGGCCTAAACAGCACTAGGGCACACTAGCTTTGAGACATTGTGCTTCCTATATTGCATTTTTTCCGTCAATTTCAATTTGTTTCTAATTGCTTTAATTTGTTTTCGTTAAGTTTAATTTGCTTTCAGCGACTTTCACTTGTTTTCTAAAACTTTAATGCGTTTTCTGAAACTTTAATGTGTTTCGTGATTCGTTAATGTGTTTTCTGAAACTTTAATGTGTTTCGTGATTTGTTAATGTGTTTTCTGAAATTTAAATGTGTTTTCTGAAACTTTTATTTGCTTCGTGACATGTTAATCTGTTTTCTGAGATGTTAATTTGTTTCCTGACATGTTAATTTGTTTTCTGATATGTTAATTTGTTTTCTAACGTGTTAATTTGTTTGACCGGTATGGGCCACCTTAAGAATGGAACTCTGACAATATTTAAATGTAGCTAATAACATAAAACAACAACAGGTCAATGTTTTAACTAAATCAGTAAATAAAACAAATTTTAATGAATTCAGCGAAACGTTGGAGAGATTTGGCAGGGACTAATGATGTTTTTTTAAACTTCTCATGTACGTATATATTCAAATTTCTAATACAATAGTTGGTTATCCATCCTTCGACTGGTATGACATTGAAGTGTTTTGAAAATGGGCGTGTCTGAAGTCCCAAAAAGGCGTGGTCCAAAAATGTTAAATATGAGCCATGCCTCGGCAAAGTGTGGAAGGAACATGCAAAAAAGTTCATATTGCATAGGAACCACCCTCCAATTTTGCCATCAATTGGCGCTTACCTGCGCTGAAAACTGTGCTGAAATGAAGTGTATCGAACCTCGTTTTCAACAACTTCAATAGCAGACATTTTGAATTTTGTTGATCACGGAAAGTTGCGCTTCCTTGCTCTGTGAAAGGAGAAAAATCTCGTGTTTGTTCCAGAGTAGTATATCATGGGAAGAGGAAAAGATGGAAGAGCCAGTAAGGAGCGATGGAAGAAGAAAGCCAGATCACAACAGAGACAGTTTAAAGACAATTATAGTGATGGACAGTGGAGTTCATTACCAAAAAACATTGATGATCTTGATGGAGGTAACCGACGGTAATCTGTGTAGAGATAATTTATCGAGCAAATTATCATAAAATACATTGGGAGCTGTTCACTAGCTGAAATGCATAACAAGTTTAACCACGTGATGCTTTTGTGCAGAGATGTATGCCTACACAGTACAGAGTAATATACTCATCTCTTCTCCAGCTAGCAGGCCCGAAAGGCGAGGGGAGCCTGGGGGGCAAAGCCCCCTGGACTTGTAAAATTTGATTATGTGCCTCCCCTACAGGAATGAATATATATATATATATATATATATATATATATATATATATATATATATATATATATATATTTATATATATATTTATATATTGTGAATTCACGCTGGCTATGGGCGTGCTCTCCATCCTTCAAACTATGTAATGTTAATTGTCTAATAGATATTAATGGACATCAAATTGATTATTAACCATATAGGTGGTTATTGTACATTTATTATTGGTATAGATTGATTGATAGGTTATGATGAAAAGCAGTCAATCAGTAGCAATTTCCAATCAGTACTCACTGATCTGTAGTTTTGATCATCCCTCAATGATTCTGGTACAGTTATGCATATCTCACTACTGCATTAGCCACAGACCTTTATGGAAAGAATACCAGCCACACACCTGAGATAATTTGAAGAATAAAAATAATATGTATTCTAATCACTGGAGGCAGATGGTTCCGTAGTCAAATCCTACTCCTTATAATGTTTTTCATACCATTTCAGATTCACTTACATCCAATTATAGTGCTTACCACTTCAGAAATCTATGAAAACTTAGGTTTTGCTCAATTTTTGCTCATCAAATTATGTCCACTTAGAGTGATTCTGCACAAATATATTTATTTTTATTATTGTTCATTCATTAACTATAACCATTAACCAATCTTGTGTGTAAATGCCTATTCTGTTTCAAATGTTTTGCACAATAACTATAGATAGAAAGATGGAATCTGACATTACACACTTGATAGAATGGATGTGATGTGGAGATGGTCTGTCATAAATTTTTAGCATCCATATAATCATATGAGAGAAACTGCAAAATATTTTTGAACTGATGTAGGGCATGAATTCAGCTGCACACCTGAAGTGCATATCGTTATGTAGTCTTAAACACTCTACACTGTGGGATTTTCTGCTGCACACTTAGGATCTCTTACAAAAAGTGTCCTATTCTCAGATGCAGGATATACAGACTTCAAGATGCCTTTGTAAGGAAAATTTATGTATCTGCTTTCTAGGTTCAGTACAATCAGACCAGAACCAAATTGGCTTTCCACTTGCAATGTGGGTAAGTTTGCTATATTATGTCTTTTTCCCCTGTGAGAATATCTTCACTTTTGCTTCAATTTCCATATATTTTACTCAATTTTTAATGTCTAGATTACATTATAATTTTTTTCTTAAATAAGCCATTTGGTTTTGATATCACATTTATTCCTAGGACCTTGCTCATTGTGACCCAAAGAAATGCACAGGACAGAAACTTAGTCGCCATGGTTTCTTGAAGATTTTGAAGTTAGGGAACAGATTCAATGGTATTGTGCTTAGCCCAATTGGGAGGCAGTATGTTTCATCATCAGACAGGGACATTGTCAGAGAGCATGGTGCAGCTGTTGTAGATTGCTCATGGGCAAAACTGACTGAAACTCCATTCAGTAAAATGAAAATGAGGCATCCAAGATTGCTTCCTCACTTGATAGCTGCAAATCCAATAAATTATGGAAAGCCATCCAAATTATCCTGTGTTGAGGCTTTTGCAGCCCTTTTTTACATTACAGGTGTGTGAACTTGAAAACACTGGAGTTACTTTATTTTGTTCAAGGTACTAATGTTACTCTGTGATTATATTCCCAGGGTGGTTTACTACCACCTCCATTTAGTATAATTTTTCTGCTAATCAAATGTTTTTTCGTCATACCTTCCTATATATGTTCTAGTTAATTGAAAACCAAGTTTGGAAGAACAGTTTTGCAAATCTTGATTTTTTTTCTTGTACAGGGTTTCCTGATGCTGGAGAGATAGTATTGCGAAAGTTTAAATGGGGTAGAGGATTCTATGAGCTCAATAGGTAACCAATTCTAGTTCTTAGCATTGACTGCATCTTAATAACTGTTCAGTTATTTCAGTTGAATCTGCTTTAGGTAACCCTTGTTTTTCAAATATTTATAGCTTTGATTTTCACTACAGCACGAAAAAGCGGTACCATGTTTTAACCATACTGAAAAACTTTTTTTCCATCCGACACTCGTCAGAGTATGAAACGTTGGATAGCGACCGACAGGTGAACCGAAATATATACCCAGATGCGGGTACACGTGATATGATGAATAATGTGTCCAGTTAGCCATATGATTGGCCTCTTGGCACCTATTCACCATTGTTCACCATTGTTAGCTTTGATTTTATTTAAGGGAGCTCTTAGAGCTGTATTCAAAGTGTGCAAATGCAGATGAGATATCTGCAGCAGAAGTCAAATGGATTGGACAATGTCGAGAAGAGGATGAAAAGTTGCGTAAGATTGGTCTGTATCATCTATTTCTACTCAAAGTCTGTCGCTACTGGCTAACCCTTTGCTATTTCTATTTCCTTTATTTTGATGATTTGTCTATTGCCCTTAGTAATTCTTCTATTCAATTGTCCCTTTTAATTTCTCTATTGTATATCATCTTTAAGGATTCTAAATTCATTGCCTTCTTATTCCATTTTTGTATTTTCTAATATTGTGACATATTTGCAAAAGAGATGGTGCTGAGATATCCTTTCATCAACAGATATGACAGATGTGGACATGGACAAAGAATATTTCAACCCAAATAGAATGGCAAGATCACATGGACACAGGTTTATTATTTTGATTATGATAATGACATCTCTGTACTAGGCTTAAAGCCTCTAGGCAGGTCCGTAAGTCTACAGTGCCTGAAAAGGCCAAACCTTCCTTGTCTCCCACCTCATACTGAACCTCACTCATCA
The DNA here is from genome assembly GCA_964019165.1 of Mastigias papua. Taxonomy (NCBI): domain Eukaryota; kingdom Metazoa; phylum Cnidaria; class Scyphozoa; order Rhizostomeae; family Mastigiidae; genus Mastigias; species Mastigias papua. The sequence goes on from OZ025275.1 coordinate 561,555, forward strand.
CTAGAGCAAAACGTATTATTTTCGGACTTCTTACCAAAACTTTGCAAACAAGACCAAGCTTCATAATAGAATGCATATTCCTAAGTTTCTCTATCTGAAATCTTGTTTGTTGAGCCTTCCACAATGCCATAAAAGCAAAAAACTTTCTCTGATACATCTGTGGAGTATTATTTGATTCTTGTAATAAGCAACTATATTTGTTTTTTGGCCATTTAGTTACTTCATGAATAATATCTTGGTAATAGTTTATAGATACATTACCGTTGATAATGATAATCATGTATTTCAGTCTTCTCTGTAAAACAAATGAGAGTTCATACGAGATCGCACGCGAACGCGATTGCCCACGCCATTTGACAGAGATTGCACGCGAGAGAATCATGACATTCGCACGTCATTAGTTAAATATCGTAAAATCACGATGAATGCTAATCACCAAAAATCAAGTACAGAGTCTGATTTTGAATGTTCAGAATTCAGCAGTGTTTATTCAACATGAAATGTGCACTGGGCCATGACTCATGAAAAGAAAATGCATGATGTCCACATTGGGACCTCAACAGTCTTTACTTTTCCCGAAAATCGAAGTTTACGAATTGCACGCCATTCCGCACGCAATACCTCTTTTGGCGAGAGATACCTCGCACGTGAACCATTTTCCTCACGGAGGAGGTTGATAATAATTCAGTCTGTACATACAAACTAAGGACATCTTGTCCTTAACTGAACCTTCTCCAAAAGAGAGAAGTAATCGGCCTGTCTTTGCAATTCTAAAACAATATAGCCTATAGTTATAAACATGGTTTTTGTATCATATACAGTTCAATCCCGTTAAGTCTTACCCTGGATAAGTCACACTTTCGCTTGGTCGGACTGATTTCTCATTCCCCTTGGATTCTTCCCAACGTATTCAGACACTCTTTTAACTCGGACATTTGTTAACTCGGACCAATATCAAGTCTCCCTTGAGAGTCCGACATAACGGGATTCTAATGTATCGGTTGTGTGTATATAATAAACACTGAAGTGTCTGTTGTAAATCTTTGTATATTAAACATCACATTCGTTCTGGTCTCAAACTGTATACTAGCTTTGGACAATTTTTGGAGAAGGTTATTCGCCATTCCTCATGACTATATCACTTTATAGTTTTATGGTAAATTCTAAATATACTGCTTTTGCATTGACATAGTGGTAGCGTTGAATTGCAGTGCTAAGTGTGAATATTTCGTGTAATGTTTCTGTTCCCATTTATCCAAAATCAGACGTGATTTCCTTCGTAGGCATGAAGAAAGCGATGATGATAGCCGCAGCAGCAGCAGCAGCAGCGAGGATAGTGATGATTTACAAAGTCATGATGAGCAGATCGAAGATAGGAATGTGTCTTATGATGAAGAGGACATTGTTGTTGAAGATGAAGATGCCACTGGTGATCAATGTGATACAAGGACTTCGCCGTTATTACCTGAGGAAACGAACCTTCTTGTTGGTAGAGAACATATTTCTGACAGAACAGGAAACCAAGAAGACTGTAAAATAAATAGCTAGCAATTGTTATTTCCCATGATCTGTGTATAAAGTCTTAATTTTAGATACGTTAAAGTACTTGCTCCCCGAGTCAGTCTCGTTTTCGCCCTACTAGCATGCGGACAAGAGGCAGAGTAAATAGGACTAGAGACAGAATCGTGTGAGGGATGTTTTCCTTGGTCAGGAGTAGTTTTGCAAAATTGATCACCAGCAGCATACAAAAACCGAAGTCTCTCGGTAAGTGGCACAGTGTAACCTTTTCAAATTATAGGAGATATGTATGCAGATATTTAATGTAACTCAAATTCACCAGACTGATTGTTTTGTAAAGCATGGTCATTGGCCTATTGATTATATAGCATCAATACGTTATCCCTGCATGGTCAAAGTTTTGAAAATGCGATGGATTTACGCACATAACTCTGTAACCAGAAATTTCCTTAGATAAGATTTGTAGCCAACAATATGCTATGACAGTTATCCCAAACTATGACAGTTGCATTTGCAACACAGTGAATTTAATTACAATATAGCATCCAGGGAAGGTTATTTGCTGTGGAATAACAGTTAGAGAACCTTGTATTGCTGGTTATTAATAACCTGATGATAAGTACGTTTGAGGAAAGAATTTTTAATATAGCACACTGGGAAAATTAACCAATGATGAAGTATACTATGGGTGGAATGCATTAGTTTCTGACATAGGCCTATCTGAAGCTAAAGTTTTCCTCCCACTGCGTCGTGTTGAGTATATACTATATGATGATGATGATCATGATCATGATTATGATGATGATGATCATCATGATCATGATTATGATGATGATGATGTTGATAGCGAGTTATTTTGCAAAGATTCAGAATTGGGGCAGGTGTTGATGACTTGTGGCAAACTGTCCAACCAGGCCCTGGCGGTGAACATCAGGCTCAGTGGATCAGACTGCAGTTCTGCCAAGTAACTGTTGGGGTTACAGAGTGGACTGAGTGTAGCCAACTCAATCACCCCTTTTAAATAATTGATAGGCAGTCAACTGACCCCAGGGCCAGTCTCCTGTGAGGGGCATAACAAGAAGAAGAAGAAGATGATGATGATGATGATGATGATGGCTAGCCCATGGTTGGAGACCTCCTCGTGGTGGCAAGTGGACACAGAGAGACACTGCCCTTAAGGTGATAGTGATTCAGAATTGGGGCAGATGTTGACGACCTGTGGCAAACTGTCTTACCGGGCCTCTTCAGTGACAGTCAGGCACATCTGCTTCAGGCTGCAATTCTGATAAGTAGCTGCTGGGGTTAAAGAGTGGATTTCATGTAGCCGACTCAATTACCTCCTAAACAATTTGAAGGCAACACTGACCTCAGGGTCAGCCTTGGTCCCATAAGGAGCGTACAGAAAAGGCAGACAGATAGATAATGATAATGATGGTGATGATGATGGTAGAATTCAATAAAATGGTGTTTTATATAAAAATTTTGTCTCTTTTCTATCTAAGGGCTTCCAATTGTCCTTCAAACATGCAATGCTACCAAAAAAGCAGGGGGGCAGGCAAGGAAACAGGGGAAGCCTAGAAGAGGAAAAAGAAGAGGAGCAAAAAAGTCTGATGGTAGTTGTCTTTTGGATTAAATATGTTGACATAGCTTTACTTTGAGTTACTTTTATTTTCCTATTGCCCAAGAGCCTGAACCTGTTTCTTGAGGAATTGTTCTTGACTATAGATCTTCATTCAATCATAAGGTGAGGTTTATAGATGAAAACCAAAGAATTATTTATTATTTATTTAACCAATTATTTTTTAGTTAAGTTACAACTTTTCATGTGCAGTTGAACTCTTCTGAGCAGTTGAAATCATAATGAATTTCCTATCTGGTTCCCATTCCAGCCCAACTAAGATTTTCATTTTTATTATTTTTAGGGGTTTGATCCATAATTTCAAGCTTTGTTTTTACAACTTTTAGGTTGCCATGTAAAGTCAGGACAGATTCTGGTAAAGCAGTTGGGTTTTAGATTCCATCCTGGAAAAAATGTAAGTTGGTTGTGTTGGTATATCATTGTTGTATGAAATTTGTGCAGCAAACTGAATAAGATATCACATTCCTTTATACATGCCTAAGTGCCTACAATTTTAAAGTAGAAAGGGTAGATGTTAACCCAATTTATGATTCCATATCTTGGGGAATGCCTGTTAAAGTTTCTGCATGTCAAAAATCAAGAGCAAGAAGGTCAAGAGCATTAGTCTTCCAAAGGCTAATTTGGAAGTCCATTTTGATGGACATAGGGGTAACACTGAGGGACAATCTCATGTTTATTGAGCTATCATTCAAAACTGAATCTCTGTCATATTGATACTGAGGGGTGGTTGAGCAATATTTTTGGTGAGGGGTTCAAGTAAGCAAACTAATGCCACAGGCAAATAGAGGGTGCTAAAATGGTTGCTGAAGTACATTTGTGAGGAAAAGTCAAGGGACTACAACTTCCCAGCCCCCCCTCCTCATGCTGCTACCCATGATACTACATAATTTAAAGTTCCTCCCTTTATCTATGACATACCCAGCTCCTTTCTTTGTTTCTTCTCCCAATTGTTTCCACCTGGTACTCATTTGCTGCTGGGTGAAGAGTGAGCAAGCATCCAAATCATGGCCTGGAGTGCACCTTAAGGTGAACATTGATCTTCCACACAGCATAATTACACTCTGGCTTCTTAGCCATTACACATGCAATCGATTCCTTTTGGAGACACTAGATAAATGTTTTTTGGTCGTGCTAATAAATCTCCCTTGATGACCTTGCTTTCTTGCTTCAGATCAAACTTTGTTCATTGTTAGTCAATATACCCATTTGTTTCAGGTTGGCTATGCAAGGGACCACACCCTGTATGCATTGTGTGAAGGTTATGTCAAGTATACAAGAGAACTGATGTATCCATTGCCATATAAGTCAGCAAAACAGCCAAAGGGATATGTTGAAAGAAGGTTTATAAATGTACTAGAAAGACCAAAACAAAGGAAACTGATCTGCGTAAATGAAAATGAATATCACAAAATTTTAGAAAATATGCATTAAGCTTTAGCCGTATGTGTGTTGAATTGCCACTACCTGTGTAAATCAAAATAGCTCTGTAACATTTTGTATGTTAGAATGTTCTCTTATGAAAAGTGGAAATATATCTGATAAATTGACTATTCAGTGTTACTTTGGTATCTTTGCTTTCTCCAGTATACTTTCAGTGGGTAAGTGTGGCGAAATTGTTTAAGATTTTAATACTCAAGATGTAACTTGAATAAATATTCACTTTTTGCTTCATTACAGATATTGATTTCCAATCCATTTTGCTCATTTTTAGAACTAATGTCAAGTAATGATGTCAACAAATTACGTGTATTTTAACAGTAAATGCATTAATAGATGCTGGGCGTGATAACTGTGGTCAGTTTCGGCTCACCACGTACGCCATTACAAATGGGAGACATTCCTTTGGTTAATAATATCAGGAAATTGGCCACTCTGTGTTGACGTCACAGCCTCGTATTTCCTTGAAATTTGAGTTCTTCCGCATTCAATCCAATTCAGCACATATATTAATTTTTAATATTGTGAGACATGGCGGCTGTTGTTTGGTTTGAAAACATTTGGCATTTCCATTGATGAAAACATTAAGCGTTTCTATTGAGATCATGGACAAGGAGAGAGTATTAATCATCTTTCTCCTAATTTATCTAGCATTTGTGAATTCACAAGATATTTCATCGATACAGCAGACAACCGCTAGTGACATATCAACAGGTAACATTCAACTTACTTTCAGTACTAACAGTGAAACTAGACTTAACGATTTGCCCGCTCATGGTAAGGTGTAGAGTGTAAGTTTTCTTAACGGATATAGGCAATGTATCCATTCTTTAACAATGTAATTAGTATAGAGGTTCTCAAATTGGGGTCGGCTTTCCTCGGGGCACCGCGCGCAAATGATATTAGGGGGCGTTCAGTTCAGTTTAGTTCATTTTTCCTCAAAGGACTTCAGGGGCCGCTAGAGGTTTCATTCGCTTTCTTGGATGGTTCTTCTAAATTGGACTGCGTCACTGTTGACCATCGGGGCTGTTGAAGTTTGTTTTCGATGAAAGTCTATCTATCGACACTTATATTTATCCTTCTATAGGACCTCTGATTTGGAGAACTATTTTGTAGGGTACCGCCATGTAGAATGATTTGAAATGTCTGAGAACCACTGATTTATTACTACTCCTATCAGTGATATGATATGAACTTTTTATGGCTATTAGAGCAAATGCAATGACTGTTTTGGTAATGTATTTGAACTCTGTAAATTTATTCAACACCCTTTTGATTAACTCCATAGCTGCAATTTTTCAATAAAATTTTTACAGACGAAGAGCCAGGGTGCATTCCATGTTAATCCTACATTGGACATTTCCTTCAGTATTCTCCTTTTCAAAAATTCCACATGAATTTACACAGTCATGCCAAATTACAAATTACAGTTTTTAATGAAAAGTCTATTGTTTGTCTGTTATTAGAGGCCTTTGATTTGTTAGACAAAAATCATTTAGAGGTTGAGACATCAGTGCATGTGGACTATTGTGTATCAAAGTTGGTTCTTAAATTGTTTCTTTGTATGATTTTTTTGTGAAGAGCATTCAAGCCTGTAGATAGTAAGATATGAGTGATAATTTGAAAGTAAATTAGCTCCTTAAGTGTTTAGTGTGTTTCCGGACTGTCAAAGACACATTTCTTGAAGGAGGTCACTATTAGTCAAAATGAAGTAGTTGAAACATATTATGGTCATATGGCATAGTAGTTACACCTCAGTCAGAAAAAGTTTTTCCTGGGAAAACTACGGATGAATTATTATAAGAAATTCCTTTTATCTGCAAGTCTTCCCATCTTCCCAGTGGATGTTAAGCACAGAACAAGTTCTTCTATACATTGAGCCTCTTGCATCTAGGAAATGGAGATAGCAGCTGCCCCTAAAGTCACATGAATAATTGGCAAGATATCTGTGTGGGCATGAGCCTCAAATTAATGACTGTAAGTCTCCAGTTGTTGTGCAGGATGACACACACTGACCACATGAAAGATTATATTGTAGTATTTCTTGAGTGCTTGATCAGATCTTTTATGGACTCTGCTGTAAAGTGTCTCAATATCTGGCTTGGTCAGGTCCAGCAGTTCAGTTTACAAATTGCTACATCACTAGTACCTTGCCAGAGTTTGAGAAACATCTTGGCCTCAAGATCACATAGAACATCTTGCTGCCTCACATGGAAAAAGTCTGTTGGATGCCATTTAATGGACTGTTAAAGAGCAAGTCAGTTCAAGAGTGAGCCAATGCAGAGTCATGGCAAGGGATGCAAAGTCATTCTATGACTGTACAGTACAGAGTTGTCTGGATTTCAACACAATCTTTGAAGTTGTCCTATGCTTCATAGGATTTCAGAAGCACAGAATTGCCAGCTTCTGTAGAGAACAAGCTACAAATGAAAATGTTATGCAGATGTTCCATCATTCATTAGCAAAAAAAGTAGTCATTCAACAGCACATAGTACACAAAGCAGTCCCAACATTGACAATGAAGTCTATGTTGGAGCATTTGCAGCTGTGCACTATGAATTTGTTGTGAGAACTCATATAAACAAGACATGGAAACAAAGCAGCTTCTTACTGCTTTATAGGAAATTGACCATAGTGAATGTTCAGTGAACTGTGTCAAAACAATCAGTAGAAAGCAGGTACAGATTATCATAGATGACTCCTGCATTGTCAGCTAGGAGAAAGTCATGTGTGTGTTACCATGTCAGGATGTATAATAAATTTTACAAAAATGACATTGAGATTGACTTGTACAAACATGCTGTACCTGTATTCTCATTCAAAAGCTGTTGTATGTACGCTTGACAGCTTATATAATTTTTCAAAATGAGCAGCATATTTGAATATCATTTCTGCTTATTTTTGTAGTCTGTATGCAGATTGATTGCAGTGTTCTGCTAGTCATTAAATCAGTAGTCTTGTTAATCACAGAAGTTATTCACAGGTTTGGTCCTATCAAGGAGGAATTCAAAAATTATTTTCATATTTCTTCAAAACTTGAATATATACTCAAATGTTAACACAGTTTGTGTCATTGGAAATGGTTTACTAGAGCAGAATTCTTATCATGGTGCTTAGCAACACATTACTCAAAATGGTCCCATTTGTCACACAGACTGAAGCATAAGTTTTTTAGAAAAAGAAGATGCAAAACATTATCTAAGTGCACACCAACTCCCAGCTACCTAATAGCTCTATATGCTATACTAACATTGACAGTTGATTGGTACCATTAGTGGAAAATCAGTAATTAACTGTTGCAAATATCCCATTAGTTATACATATAGTCACTGTTTTACACCATAATGATTTATATAGACACAAATTAATGAGAAAAATGATCTAATCAACAAAAAACAATTTGCAGCATTAAAGTATTGCAAAGTTTTATTCACAATTCCAACAAATTCAAGCAACAGTATGCCAATAGATTGAAAAATTAAATCATCCTAGGGCTTTTCTGTCGCCAATATGTTGAGAAGTAGAATTTTGTCCTTTGTATGCCAAGGCATTTTTCAAAACCCACCCCAGACATATTGGGCATACCTAGATGAAATGCACCCTGGACATAAACTTTTTGCCTGCAGTTGCCTACAATAAATTCATTGACTTTACATTGTTTTATATTTCTGTTGCAGGGGCTTCAAGTTTCATATCAACTATATTTAGTAAACATAGTAAAGTTTCAACAAGTGTTTCATCTCTTTGGACAACACCAACCCCCTCACTGTCATGGACAGTGTTGACACAGACTCGGAAAACATTGGCAAATATAGAAGCCAAATCACTCAGCACAAAAATTTTTCCTCAAAATGCCATAACTAAATCAACCACATCTTCTGCTGTAGAAAGCTCAGCTCATTCATCAGCAAGCATAACACTTAGCAATCTTTCAACTCCTTTCTACATTTCTCCATCAATTGAAAAAAGACAACCTGTTGAAGTATCAATAGGAATGCATACTGTTACAAATCCATCAAAATTGACAGAATATTCATCAAAATCAAATGTATTTAATACTTTTTCACATAGCACGCATCACACCATTATCTCACAAACAATACAAAGATCAAACATACTACAAGACATTATCTCAAATGCCTCTCTATTTTCTCAGTACATTAGTGCAGTATCACAAATACATATTGATTCATCTATTAGTGAAGGATTCCTTGTGTCATCAATGACCAGCTCTTTGCCATCTCTAGCCATACTAAGCACATCTATTCTGCCATCTGTTATACAGAATTCCCCATACACAACTACATTCATATCAAATGGAACTATATCACCATCACTTGATTCATCTCAGATGAACATCATACACAGTGTACAATATACTATGCTATCAAAGAATCTTCAAAATCTTGCTATGAATACGACACAACTTCAAAGCATTTTCACATCAATGTCATATGAATCAAATAATGCATCTCTTGGTGTGATGGACTCCTCATATCACACCCCATATTCAGATTTCATGCCAATGAACTCTAGTTTGATCAAATCAAGTCACATTCAATTACATTCATTAAGAATGGTTTATGCATCATCTGCACCAATCATGCATTCAGAATCAGCGGCATTTTATGGCACAGTGGCATCAAGACATGGTTCTAGATCCATTTCCCGTTCAAAGTTACACCCAACAACCAGCACTCCCAACTTTATGAAGAATACAAGGAAATTTGGACATAGCAGTAAGCATGATATTCCATCTTCAGAAACATTTCTACCTCCATTGATGACACCAACAGTGAAGAATCCACTTGATGATGTTGATAGGGAGGAGAAAAATAAAGAAGATAAAGGTATTGTTAACTTTTGCAGGCTTTCGTGGGAAAGGGGTATGCGCGCACCCTGGCACACGCATGTCACTTCCTAGGTTTGCAAAATATTGCACGCGCTCATTGCATTGAAATAGCAAGTAATCGTTGCTTGTTCCATGGGATTTTTGATGGATCAATATTCATCGTTTACTTTTCTGCCGCCTTGAAAGGTGGTGACACATCGTGATTATTCCGTTTTCACTTTGATTCGTTTTTACTCCTATAAAGGGAGCTGTTTTGCTTCTCATTTCACACTACTCTGCTTTCAAACAACAACGAATATCTATCAATTGGTGTTTACACTTGTCTTTAAAAACCCATCTGATTTACGGCTTCTTTTATATTCTGGTAAAATGAACGTAAAGTCAATTATGGAGCGAAACATATCCGGGGCCACAGAGTTCTGTATTTTTTGCTCCGTTTTCATATAGCTCCGTTTTCATATAGCTCCCGTTTTCATATAGCTCCGTTTTCATATAGCTCCGTTTTCATATAGCTCCGTTTTCATATAGCTCCGTTTTCATATAGCTCCGTTTTCATATAGCTCCGTTTTCATATAGCTCCGTTTTCATATAGCTCCGTTTTCATATAGCTCCGTTTTCATAGCTCCGTTTTCATATAGCTCCGTTTTCATATAGCTCCGTTTTCATTTAACTCCGTTTTCATATAGCTCCGTTTTCATCAGCGGTTTCATTTAGTTCCGTTTTTGAGGGTGGAATAATGTGAACGCTAAGCCAAACTCGGAGCGAAAGTTATCCATAATTGTCCAAAACGGAGTATAGTGCGAACAGGGCCTAAGAGTAACCATTACAACCATGTGCTTAACATCTTATCGCATTCGATAAATAGTTATTAATGACAGATGTTATCCGCCAAGTTCGGAAATGACTGAGATCTATTGTTGAGTGGGTGATCGAAATCCGTATATGCATGAAGACATTGCTACTGAGTCGTATATACACGGGGACACGACACGCCACCACACGCCTGGGTGGATTTAGGCATGTGATATCTGCCGCTCCTATAATAATCTTCCCATGAAAGCCTGCTTTTGCTCTTTTCCATATTAGTATTTTGTGTGAATTTGTTATTGGGTGTTATGATTATAGCTGCCAACAAGGCAATAAGTGCAGAAACTTGTGTACATCCCTTCATATTTTGTGCATATTATTGTCTCCATAGGCCATGCACTGTTCTTATTTTCATGATTGATTTTCAGGGTTTCCTGCTTGGATAGCCATAATAACGTCAATTGGTGCTTTTGTTGCTATCTTGTTAATTGTTGCTGTTGCTGTAAGGTTCATAAGATGGTATGTGTTATTTTTGTGAAAGCATTCTTACGAAACACTTTGCACCACTGTTGCATTCAGTATTAAGGTATTTTTGTAAGTAAATACCCTTACATCTAAAAATATTTCAGAGATAGAAATAATGAAGTAACTTTAAATACATTCAGTTCATATTAATATCTAGTTTATGTATTGTGTGTGTAAGCATTGTTCAGTAAGCAATCCAGCAAACTTTTCTTTGTCACATTAGGCAACAAATGACAGACAGAGTTAACCTATTGTCTGCCATCAGTTTTTGACATTTTTACTGCCATTGTATGCTCTTCAAACATTGCTCAATATGTTTCATTCAATACTAATTATTTCATCATAGGAATAAGGATCATGGTGATTATTCGCTTTGGTCATCAAATTTAGAGCTTCAACCAATAACTTCGAGGTTTGTGATTTAAAGTCATTTTCATATTTGATATATTATGCATAATGAAGGATGTTCATTTCTCTTTGTGGTGTTGAGATGTTTTGCTTGGTAAACTTCTTGATCAAGTATATGGTTCCACAAACTCTCTTTCAATTCATCAACTTCAATTGAAAACTGTTTTGTGTAGTGATGTAGAGATTTCAGGAAACAGAATTTGAAAAATTTCAACGTTGCAAGATCGCATATTCTAATGCACATTTTTTGTTAACAGGAATGCCGAAGTGCTTACTTGAAATATGGGTGAAAATTTATTATTAATAGTAAACTTATTATAAATGGGGACATATCTTAATTGTTATTTAAATATTTATTGGTCTGTCTACATTCAAATCACAACTAATTTGCGGGCTCATGTTTGTTGTTGATTCATAATAGTGAAGTGTTCAACATAAACCAGTCTTAGAGTTTGAAAAGACCTTTAACAGATTTCCCAAAATATATAGGGACATATGACAGTACCTTGTATTTCTGAGACTTGAATTTCGAAATAAGCGAACAAGTAGCTAGTAGAAATTTTAACACCAGATGAGAAATGCAATTTTATTAATAAATGTTTAAGTGAACTGATCGGAACATGAGCACCAATACATTACTGTTGGTTTCTCATAATTTCTGATCAGCAAACGACTAGAAAAGATCTTCGACATACTTTGGGACCACTTTAGAATCGTTCATTCCTTTTTGTCGGCAATATGAATAACAGGACTTTCTGTCTCCAATCTGGAAATATAGTTGGGTATCTTTTAACAAAAATTAGAATATAAAATTTAACATTGAATTATGCAGCTGAACTATTTATAATCTTTTTTGGCTCTTTTGCGTTTTTTTACATTATTTTTTATATTATTTATTACTCTATTTAATAAAATTAATCTTGGTGGAAACCCGGCAAAGCCAGAACTTTCTACATTAATGATTTTTAGTATTTACTCGCTGCTCGTTGCTGATATGAACTTAGAGTTCGTATGTTATGTCTAATAGAAGTGTTGCTCATGCGCTCGCTAGTACCATAACCCTGGTCATAATGTATTTTCAACCTCATCATCTAATATGCATATATGAGTATGCATCCCAACACTGTAATTATGTCAGCCATTCTTTCCTCAATTGGATATTTCCATGTCTCCTCGGGATTTTCCCACTTCAGTTTGATTCTCTCTCATCTAGGTTATCTTCATTCTATCGAACCCTCCGTAGTCTCTTTCATAAATAAGACGACTTAGAGTAACATAATTTCAAACCATGCGAGTTATTTACAGGCCTTCTACCACAGCAGCTATTAGCAAAGAAAGTCCTTTTATTTAGAAATGGTAGATAGTTCACAAAGCATGATTTTTGACTGTAGATCTCATTTCAATAATTTAACACGAACTGTTGAAGAGGTAGTATAGATGATAGCTGAAAATTCTACCATGCATGTTTTGTTTCAGTTTAAAGTTACTTCTTGATTCCTAATCAATGAAGGAGTTTTCACATTTGAAGATTTACCGTAACAATCCCCGTAAACACTGCATCATATCCTTAATTATACTACATCTTACAGAAATATTTCGATTCTAGTATTCATAACCACAACCACAATATGCCGAACACCTCTTTCCGATCAAGTTACACTTTAAACATAATCACGAACTACAATTCCGCGATGGACACTGATCACAATAACCTAATTTTACACACAACGTTGGGCTATACCCTTGGTATTTTGCTCAAAAATGACCAAATTTGAAATTGATTGATTTTGATTGCAGATTGAAAAGTGATGAAAATGAGCCACGTTTGGCCAAAAAGTAAGGCTATAGCCTTGGTATTTTGCTCAAAAATGACCAAATTTGAAATTGATTGATTTTGATTGCAGATTGAAAAGTGATGAAAATGAGCGATTTTTGGCCAAAATGTAAGGGTATAGCCTTGGTATTTTGCTCAAAAATGACCAAATTTGAAATTGATTGATTTTGATTGCAGATTGAAAAGTGATGAAAATGAGCGATTTTTGGCCAAAAAGTAAGGCTATAGCCTTGGTATTTTGCTCAAACATGACCAAATTTGAAATTGATTGATTTTGATTGCAGATTGAAGTGATGAAAATGAGCCATTTTTGGCCAAAAAGTAAGGCTATAGCCTTGGTATTTTGCTCAAAAATGACCAAATTTGAAATTGATTGATTTTGATTGCAGATTGAAAAGTGATGAAAATGAGCCATTTTTGGCCAAAAAGTAAGGCTATAGCCTTGGTATTTTGCTCAAAAATGACCAAATTTGAAATTGATTGATTTTGATTGCAGATTGAAAAGTGATGACAATGAGCAACTTTTGGCCAAAAAGTAAGGCTATAGCCTTGGTATTTTGCTCAAAAATGACCAAATTTGAAATTGATTGATTTTGATTGCAGATTGAAAAGTGATGAAAATGAGCCATTTTTGGCCAAAAAGTAAGGCTATAGCCTTGGTATTTTGCTCAAAAATGACCAAATTTGAAATTGATTGAGTTTGATTGCAGATTGAAAAGTGATGAAAATGAGCCATTTTTGGCCAAAAAGTAAGGCTATAGCCTTGGTATTTTGCTCAAAACTGACCAAATTTGAAATTGATTGATTTTGATTGCAGATTGAAAAGTGATGAAACTGAGCCATTTTTGGCCAAAAAGTAAGGCTATAGCCTTGGTATTTTGCTCAAAAATGACCAAATTTGAAATTGATTGATTTTGATTGCAGATTGAAAAGTGATGAAAATGAGCCATTTTTGGCCAAAAAGTAAGGCTATAGCCTTGGTATTTTGCTCAAAAATGACCAAATTTGAAATTGATTGATTTTGATTGCAGATTGAAAAGTGATGAAAATGAGCCATTTTTGGCCAAAAAGTAAGGCTATAGCCTTGGTATTTTGCTCAAAAATGACCAAATTTGAAATTGATTGATTTTGATTGCAGATTGAAAAGTGATGAAAATGAGCGATTTTTGGCCAACATGTAAGGCTATAGCCTTGGTATTTTGCTCAAAAATGACCAAATTTGAAATTGATTGATTTTGATTGCAGATTGAAAAGTGATGAAAATGAGCGATTTTTGGCCAAAAAGTAAGGCTATAGCCTTGGTATTTTGCTCAAAAATGACCAAATTTGAAATTGATTGATTTTGATTGCAGATTGAAAAGTGATGAAAATGAGCGATTTTTGGCCAAAAAGTAAGGCTATAGCCTTGGTATTTTGCTCAAAAATGACCAAATTTGAAATTGATTGATTTTGATTGCAGATTGAAAAGTGATGAAAATGAGCAACTTTTGGCCAAAAAGTAAGGCTATAGCCTTGGTATTTTGCTCAAAAATGACCAAATTTGAAATTGATTGATTTTGATTGCAGATTGAAAAGTGATGAAAATGAGCGATTTTTGGCCAAAAAGTAAGGCTATAGCCTTGGTATTTTGCTCAAAAATGACCAAATTTGAAATTGATTGATTTTGATTGCAGATTGAAAAGTGATGAAAATGAGCCATTTTTGGCCAAAAAGTAAGGCTATAGCCTTGGTATTTTGCTCAAAAATGACCAAATTTGAAATTGATTGATTTTGATTGCAGATTGAAAAGTGATGAAAATGAGCCATTTTTGGCCAAAAAGTAAGGCTATAGCCTTGGTATTTTGCTCAAAAATGACCAAATTTGAAATGGATTGATTTTGATTGCAGATTGAAAAGTGATGAAAATGAGCAACTTTTGGCCAAAAAGTAAGGCTATAGCCTTGGTATTTTGCTCAAAAATGACCAAATTTGAAATTGATTGATTTTGATTGCAGATTGAAAAGTGATGAAAATGAGCCATTTTTGGCCAAAAAGTAAGGCTATAGCCTTGGTAGTTTGCTCAAAACTGACCAAATTTGAAATTGATTGATTTTGATTGCAGATTGAAAAGTGATGAAAATGAGCAACTTTTGGCCAAAAAGTAAGGCTATAGCCTTGGTATTTTGCTCAAAAATGACCAAATTTGAAATTGATTGATTTTGATTGCAGATTGAAAAGTGATGAAAATGAGCCATTTTTGGCCAACATGTAAGGCTATAGCCTTGGTATTTTGCTCAAAAATGACCAAATTTGAAATTGATTGATTTTGATTGCAGATTGAAAAGTGATGAAAATGAGCCATTTTTGGCCAAAAAGTAAGGCTATAGCCTTGGTATTTTGCTCAAACATGACCAAATTTGAAATTGATTGATTTTGATTGCAGATTGAAAAGTGATGAAAATGAGCCATTTTTGGCCAAAAAGTAAGGCTATAGCCTTGGTATTTTGCTCAAAAATGACCAAATTTGAAATTGATTGATTTTGATTGCAGATTGAAAAGTGATGAAAATGAGCGATTTTTGGCCAAACAGTAAGGCTATAGCCTTGGTATTTTGCTCAAACATGACCAAATTTGAAATTGATTGATTTTGATTGCAGATTGAAAAGTGACGAAAATGAGCCATGTTTGGCCAAAAAGTAAGGCTATAGCCTTGGTAGTTTGCTCAAAACTGACCAAATTTGAAATTGATTGATTTTGATTGCAGATTGAAATGTGATGAACATGAGCCATTTTTGGCCAAAAAGTAAGGCTATAGCCTTGGTATTTTGCTCAAAAATGACCAAATTTGAAATTGATTGATTTTGATTGCAGATTGAAAAGTGATGAAAATGACCCATTTTTGGCCAAAAAGTAAGGCTATAGCCTTGGTATTTTGCTCAAAAATGACCAAATTTGAAATTGATTGATTTTGATTGCAGATTGAAAAGTGATGAAAATGAGCGATTTTTGGCCAAAAAGTAAGGCTATAGCCTTGGTATTTTGCTCAAACATGACCAAATTTGAAATTGATTGATTTTGATTGCAGATTGAAAAGTGATGAAAATGAGCCATTTTTGGCCAAAAAGTAAGGCTATAGCCTTGGTATTTTGCTCAAAAATGACCAAATTTGAAATTGATTGATTTTGATTGCAGATTGAAAAGTGATGAAAATGAGCGATTTTTGGCCAAACAGTAAGGCTATAGCCTTGGTATTTTGCTCAAACATGACCAAATTTGAAATTGATTGATTTTGATTGCAGATTGAAAAGTGACGAAAATGAGCCATGTTTGGCCAAAAAGTAAGGCTATAGCCTTGGTATTTTGCTCAAAAATGACCAAATTTGAAATTGATTGATTTTGATTGCAGATTGAAAAGTGATGAAAATGAGCCATTTTTGGCCAAAAAGTAAGGCTATAGCCTTGGTATTTTGCTCAAAAATGACCAAATGTGAAATTGATTGATTTTGATTGCAGATTGAAAAGTGATGAAAATGAGCCATTTTTGGCCAAAAAGTAAGGCTATAGCCTTGGTATTTTGCTCAAAAATGACCAAATTTGAAATTGATTGATTTTGATTGCAGATTGAAAAGTGATGACAATGAGCCATTTTTGGCCAAAAAGTAAGGCTATAGCCTTGGTATTTTGCTCAAAAATGACCAAATTTGAAATTGATTGATTTTGATTGCAGATTGAAAAGTGATGACAATGAGCAACTTTTGGCCAAAAAGTAAGGCTATAGCCTTGGTATTTTGCTCAAAAATGACCAAATTTGAAATTGATTGATTTTGATTGCAGATTGAAAAGTGATGAAAATGAGCGATTTTTGGCCAAAAAGTAAGGCTATAGCCTTGGTAGTTTGCTCAAAAATGACCAAATTTGAAATTGATTGATTTTGATTGCAGATTGAAAAGTGATGAAAATGAGCAACTTTTGGCCAAAAAGTAAGGCTATAGCCTTGGTATTTTGCTCAAAAATGACCAAATTTGAAATTGATTGATTTTGATTGCAGATTGAAAAGTGATGAAAATGAGCCATTTTTGGCCAACATGTAAGGCTATAGCCTTGGTATTTTGCTCAAAAATGACCAAATTTGAAATTGATTGATTTTGATTGCAGATTGAAAAGTGATGAAAATGAGCGATTTTTGGCCAAAAAGTAAGGCTATAGCCTTGGTATTTTGCTCAAACATGACCAAATTTGAAATTGATTGATTTTGATTGCAGATTGAAAAGTGATGAAAATGAGCCATTTTTGGCCAAAAAGTAAGGCTATAGCCTTGGTATTTTGCTCAAAAATGACCAAATTTGAAATTGATTGATTTTGATTGCAGATTGAAAAGTGATGAAAATGAGCCATTTTTGGCCAAAAAGTAAGGCTATAGCCTTGGTATTTTGCTCAAAAATGACCAAATTTGAAATTGATTGATTTTGATTGCAGATTGAAAAGTGATGAAAATGAGCGATTTTTGGCCAAACAGTAAGGCTATAGCCTTGGTATTTTGCTCAAACATGACCAAATTTGAAATTGATTGATTTTGATTGCAGATTGAAAAGTGATGAAAATGAGCCATGTTTGGCCAAAAAGTAAGGCTATAGCCTTGGTATTTTGCTCAAAAATGACCAAATTTGAAATTGATTGATTTTGATTGCAGATTGAAAAGTGATGAAAATGAGCCATTTTTGGCCAAAAAGTAAGGCTATAGCCTTGGTATTTTGCTCAAAAATGACCAAATTTGAAATTGATTGATTTTGATTGCAGATTGAAAAGTGATGAAAATGAGCCATTTTTGGCCAAAAAGTAAGGCTATAGCCTTGGTAGTTTGCTCAAAAATGACCAAATTTGAAATTGATTGATTTTGATTGCAGATTGAAAAGTGATGACAATGAGCCATTTTTGGCCAAAAAGTAAGGCTATAGCCTTGGTATTTTGCTCAAACATGACCAAATGTGAAATTGATTGATTTTGATTGCAGATTGAAATGTGATGAACATGAGCCATTTTTGGCCAAAAAGTAAGGCTATAGCCTTGGTATTTTGCTCAAAAATGACCAAATTTGAAATTGATTGATTTTGATTGCAGATTGAAAAGTGATGAAAATGAGCCATTTTTGGCCAAAAAGTAAGGCTATAGCCTTGGTATTTTGCTCAAAAATGACCAAATTTGAAATTGATTGATTTTGATTGCAGATTGAAAAGTGATGAAAATGAGCCATTTTTGGCCAAAAAGTAAGGCTATAGCCTTGGTATTTTGCTCAAAAATGACCAAATTTGAAATTGATTGATTTTGATTGCAGATTGAAAAGTGATGACAATGAGCCATTTGTGGCCAAAAAGTAAGGCTATAGCCTTGGTATTT
This sequence comes from Mastigias papua, assembly GCA_964019165.1. NCBI lineage: Eukaryota > Metazoa > Cnidaria > Scyphozoa > Rhizostomeae > Mastigiidae > Mastigias > Mastigias papua. The sequence continues at coordinate 579,948 of OZ025275.1, forward strand.
TGCTCAAACATGACCAAATGTGAAATTGATTGATTTTGATTGCAGATTGAAATGTGATGAACATGAGCCATTTTTGGCCAAAAAGTAAGGCTATAGCCTTGGTATTTTGCTCAAAAATGACCAAATTTGAAATTGATTGATTTTGATTGCAGATTGAAAAGTGATGAAAATGACCCATTTTTGGCCAAAAAGTAAGGCTATAGCCTTGGTATTTTGCTCAAAAATGACCAAATTTGAAATTGATTGATTTTGATTGCAGATTGAAAAGTGATGAAAATGAGCCATTTTTGGCCAAAAAGTAAGGCTATAGCCTTGGTATTTTGCTCAAAAATGACCACATTTGAAATTGATTGATTTTGATTGCAGATTGAAAAGTGATGAAAATGAGCCATTTTTGGCCAAAAAGTAAGGCTATAGCCTTGGTATTTTGCTCAAAAATGACCAAATTTGAAATTGATTGATTTTGATTGCAGATTGAAAAGTGATGAAAATGAGCCATTTTTGGCCAAAAAGTAAGGCTATAGCCTTGGTATTTTGCTCAAACATGACCAAATGTGAAATTGATTGATTTTGATTGCAGATTGAAATGTGATGAACATGAGCCATTTTTGGCCACAAAGTAAGGCTATAGCCTTGGTATTTTGCTCAAAAATGACCAAATTTGAAATTGATTGATTTTGATTGCAGATTGAAAAGTGATGAAAATGAGCCATTTTTGGCCAAAAAGTAAGGCTATAGCCTTGGTATTTTGCTCAAAAATGACCAAATTTGAAATTGATTGATTTTGATTGCAGATTGAAAAGTGATGAAAATGAGCCATTTTTGGCCAAAAAGTAAGGCTATAGCCTTGGTATTTTGCTCAAAAATGACCAAATTTGAAATGGATTGATTTTGATTGCAGATTGAAAAGTGATGAAAATGAGCCATTTTTGGCCAAAAAGTAAGGCTATAGCCTTGGTATTTTGCTCACAACTGACCAAATTTGAAATTGATTGATTTTGATTGCAGATTGAAAAGTTATGAAAATGAGCCATTTTTGGCCAAACAGTAAGGCTATAGCCTTGGTATTTTGCTCAAAAATGACCAAATTTGAAATTGATTGATTTTGATTGCAGATTGAAAAGTGATGAAAATGAGCCATTTTTGGCCAAAAAGTAAGGCTATAGCCTTGGTATTTTGCTCAAACATGACCAAATGTGAAATTGATTGATTTTGATTGCAGATTGAAATGTGATGAAAATGAGCCATTTTTGGCCAAAAAGTAAGGCTATAGCCTTGGTATTTTGCTCAAAAATGACCAAATTTGAAATTGATTGATTTTGATTGCAGATTGAAAAGTGATGAAAATGAGCCATTTTTGGCCAAAAAGTAAGGCTATAGCCTTGGTATTTTGCTCAAACATGACCAAATTTGAAATTGATTGATTTTGATTGCAGATTGAAATGTGATGAACATGAGCCATTTTTGGCCAAAAAGTAAGGCTATAGCCTTGGTATTTTGCTCAAAAATGACCAAATTTGAAATTGATTGATTTTGATTGCAGATTGAAAAGTGATGAAAATGAGCCATTTTTGGCCAAAAAGTAAGGCTATAGCCTTGGTATTTTGCTCAAAAATGACCAAATTTGAAATTGATTGATTTTGATTGCAGATTGAAAAGTGATGAAAATGAGCCATTTTTGGCCAAAAAGTAAGGCTATAGCCTTGGTATTTTGCTCAAAAATGACCAAATTTGAAATTGATTGATTTTGATTGCAGATTGAAAAGTGATGAAAATGAGCCATTTTTGGCCAAAAAGTAAGGCTATAGCCTTGGTATTTTGCTCAAAAATGACCAAATTTGAAATTGATTGATTTTGATTGCAGATTGAAAAGTGATGAAAATGAGCCATTTTTGGCCAAAAAGTAAGGCTATAGCCTTGGTATTTTGCTCAAAAATGACCAAATTTGAAATTGATTGATTTTGATTGCAGATTGAAAAGTGATGAAAATGAGCCATTTTTGGCCAAAAAGTAAGGCTATAGCCTTGGTATTTTGCTCAAAAATGACCAAATTTGAAATTGACTGATTTTGATTGCAGATTGAAAAGTGATGAAAATGAGCCATTTTTGGCCAAAAAGTAAGGCTATAGCCTTGGTATTTTGCTCAAAAATGACCAAATTTGAAATTGATTGATTTTGATTGCAGATTGAAAAGTGATGAAAATGAGCCATTTTTGGCCAAAAAGTAAGGCTATAGCCTTGGTATTTTGCTCAAAAATGACCAAATTTGAAATGGATTGATTTTGATTGCAGATTGAAAAGTGATGAAAATGAGCCATTTTTGGCCAAAAAGTAAGGCTATAGCCTTGGTATTTTGCTCAAAAATGACCAAATTTGAAATTGATTGATTTTGATTGCAGATTGAAAAGTGATGAAAATGAGCCATTTTTGGCCAAAAAGTAAGGCTATAGCCTTGGTATATTGCTCCAAAATGACCAAATTTGAAATTGATTGATTTTGATTGCAGATTGAAAAGTGATGAAAATGAGCCATTTTTGGCCAAAAAGTAAGGCTATAGCCTTGGTATTTTGCTCAAAAATGACCAAATTTGAAATTGATTGATTTTGATTGCAGATTGAAAAGTGATGAAAATGAGCCATGTTTGGCCAAAAAGTAAGGCTATAGCCTTGGTATTTTGCTCAAAAATGACCAAATGTGAAATTGATTGATTTTGATTGCAGATTGAAATGTGATGAAAATGAGCCATTTTTGGCCAAAAAGTAAGGCTATAGCCTTGGTATTTTGCTCAAAAATGACCAAATTTGAAATTGAAAAGTGATGAAAATGAGCCATTTTTGGCCAAAAAGTAAGGCTATAGCCTTGGTATTTTGCTCAAAAATGACCAAATTTGAAATTGATTGATTTTGATTGCAGATTGAAAAGTGATGAAAATGAGCCATTTTTGGCCAAAAAGTAAGGCTATAGCCTTGGTATTTTGCTCAAACATGACCAAATGTGAAATTGATTGATTTTGATTGCAGATTGAAATGTGATGAACATGAGCCATTTTTGGCCAAAAAGTAAGGCTATAGCCTTGGTATTTTGCTCAAAAATGACCAAATTTGAAATTGATTGATTTTGATTGCAGATTGAAAAGTGATGAAAATGAGCCATTTTTGGCCAAAAAGTAAGGCTATAGCCTTGGTATTTTGCTCAAAAATGACCAAATTTGAAATTGATTGATTTTGATTGCAGATTGAAAAGTGATGAAAATGAGCCATTTTTGGCCAAAAAGTAAGGCTATAGCCTTGGTATTTTGCTCAAAAATGACCAAATTTGAAATTGATTGATTTTGATTGCAGATTGAAAAGTGATGAAAATGAGCCATTTTTGGCCAAAAAGTAAGGCTATAGCCTTGGTATTTTGCTCAAAAATGACCAAATTTGAAATTGATTGATTTTGATTGCAGATTGAAAAGTGATGAAAATGAGCCATGTTTGGCCAAAAAGTAAGGCTATAGCCTTGGTATTTTGCTCAAAAATGACCAAATTTGAAATTGATTGATTTTGATTGCAGATTGAAAAGTGATGAAAATGAGCGATTTTTGGCCAAAAAGTAAGGCTATAGCCTTGGTATTTTGCTCAAAAATGACCAAATTTGAAATTGACTGATTTTGATTGCAGATTGAAAAGTGATGAAAATGAGCCATTTTTGGCCAAAAAGTAAGGCTATAGCCTTGGTATTTTGCTCAAAAATGACCAAATTTGAAATTGATTGATTTTGATTGCAGATTGAAAAGTGATGAAAATGAGCCATTTTTGGCCAAAAAGTAAGGCTATAGCCTTGGTATTTTGCTCAAAAATGACCAAATTTGAAATTGATTGATTTTGATTGCAGATTGAAAAGTGATGAAAATGAGCCATTTTTGGCCAAAAAGTAAGGCTATAGCCTTGGTATTTTGCTCAAAAATGACCAAATTTGAAATTGATTGATTTTGATTGCAGATTGAAAAGTGATGAAAATGAGCCATTTTTGGCCAAAAAGTAAGGCTATAGCCTTGGTATTTTGCTCCAAAATGACCAAATTTGAAATTGATTGATTTTGATTGCAGATTGAAAAGTGATGAAAATGAGCCATTTTTGGCCAAAAAGTAAGGCTATAGCCTTGGTATTTTGCTCAAAAATGACCAAATTTGAAATTGATTGATTTTGATTGCAGATTGAAAAGTGATGAAAATGAGCCATGTTTGGCCAAAAAGTAAGGCTATAGCCTTGGTATTTTGCTCAAAAATGACCAAATTTGAAATGGATTGATTTTGATTGCAGATTGAAAAGTGATGAAAATGAGCCATTTTTGGCCAAAAAGTAAGGCTATAGCCTTGGTATTTTGCTCAAAAATGACCAAATTTGAAATTGATTGATTTTGATTGCAGATTGAAAAGTGATGAAAATGAGGCATTTGTGGCCACAAAGTAAGGCTATAGCCTTGGTATTTTGCTCAAAACTGACCAAATTTGAAATTGATTGATTTTGATTGCAGATTGAAAAGTGATGAAAATGAGCCATGTTTGGCCAAAAAGTAAGGCTATAGCCTTGGTATTTTGCTCAAAAATGACCAAATTTGAAATTGATTGATTTTGATTGCAGATTGAAAAGTGATGAAAATGAGCCATTTTTGGCCAAAAAGTAAGGCTATAGCCTTGGTATTTTGCTCAAAAATGACCACATTTGAAATTGATTGATTTTGATTGCAGATTGAAAAGTGATGAAAATGAGGCATTTGTGGCCAAAAAGTAAGGCTATAGCCTTGGTATTTTGCTCAAAAATGACCAAATTTGAAATTGATTGATTTTGATTGCAGATTGAAAAGTGATGAAAATGAGCCATGTTTGGCCAAAAAGTAAGGCTATAGCCTTGGTATTTTGCTCAAAAATGACCAAATTTGAAATTGATTGATTTTGATTGCAGATTGACAAGTGATGAAAATGAGCCATTTTTGGCCAAAAAGTAAGGCTATAGCCTTGGTATTTTGCTCAAAAATGACCAAATTTGAAATTGATTGATTTTGATTGCAGATTGAAAAGTGATGAAAATGAGCCATGTTTGGCCAAAAAGTAAGGCTATAGCCTTGGTATTTTGCTCAAAAATGACCAAATTTGAAATTGATTGATTTTGATTGCAGATTGAAAAGTGATGAAAATGAGCAACTTTTGGCCAAAAAGTAAGGCTATAGCCTTGGTATTTTGCTCAAAAATGACCAAATTTGAAATTGATTGATTTTGATTGCAGATTGAAAAGTGATGAAAATGAGCCATTTTTGGCCAAAAAGTAAGGCTATAGCCTTGGTATTTTGCTCAAAAATGACCAAATTTGAAATTGATTGATTTTGATTGCAGATTGAAAAGTGATGAAAATGAGGCATTTGTGGCCACAAAGTAAGGCTATAGCCTTGGTATTTTGCTCAAAACTGACCAAATTTGAAATTGATTGATTTTGATTGCAGATTGAAAAGTGATGAAAATGAGCCATGTTTGGCCAAAAAGTAAGGCTATAGCCTTGGTATTTTGCTCAAAAATGACCAAATTTGAAATTGATTGAGTTTGATTGCAGATTGAAAAGTGATGAAAATGAGCCATTTTTGGCCAAAAAGTAAGGCTATAGCCTTGGTATTTTGCTCAAAAATGACCACATTTGAAATTGATTGATTTTGATTGCAGATTGAAAAGTGATGAAAATGAGGCATTTGTGGCCAAAAAGTAAGGCTATAGCCTTGGTATTTTGCTCAAAAATGACCAAATTTGAAATTGATTGATTTTGATTGCAGATTGAAAAGTGATGAAAATGAGCCATGTTTGGCCAAAAAGTAAGGCTATAGCCTTGGTATTTTGCTCAAAAATGACCAAATTTGAAATTGATTGATTTTGATTGCAGATTGACAAGTGATGAAAATGAGCCATTTTTGGCCAAAAAGTAAGGCTATAGCCTTGGTATTTTGCTCAAAAATGACCAAATTTGAAATTGATTGATTTTGATTGCAGATTGAAAAGTGATGAAAATGAGCCATGTTTGGCCAAAAAGTAAGGCTATAGCCTTGGTATTTTGCTCAAAAATGACCAAATTTGAAATTGATTGATTTTGATTGCAGATTGAAAAGTGATGAAAATGAGCAACTTTTGGCCAAAAAGTAAGGCTATAGCCTTGGTATTTTGCTCAAAAATGACCAAATTTGAAATTGATTGATTTTGATTGCAGATTGAAAAGTGATGAAAATGAGCCATTTGTGGCCAAAAAGTAAGGCTATAGCCTTGGTATTTTGCTCAAAAATGACCAAATTTGAAATGGATTGATTTTGATTGCAGATTGAAAAGTGATGAAAATGAGCCATTTTTGGCCAAAAAGTAAGGCTATAGCCTTGGTATTTTGCTCAAAAATGACCAAATTTGAAATTGATTGATTTTGATTGCAGATTGAAAAGTGATGAAAATGAGCCATTTTTGGCCAAAAAGTAAGGCTATAGCCTTGGTATTTTGCTCCAAAATGACCAAATTTGAAATTGATTGATTTTGATTGCAGATTGAAAAGTGATGAAAATGAGCCATTTTTGGCCAAAAAGTAAGGCTATAGCCTTGGTATTTTGCTCAAAAATGACCAAATTTGAAATTGATTGATTTTGATTGCAGATTGACAAGTGATGAAAATGAGCCATTTTTGGCCAAAAAGTAAGGCTATAGCCTTGGTATTTTGCTCAAAAATGACCAAATTTGAAATTGATTGATTTTGATTGCAGATTGAAAAGTGATGAAAATGAGCCATTTTTGGCCAAAAAGTAAGGCTATAGCCTTGGTATTTTGCTCAAAAATGACCAAATTTGAAATGGATTGATTTTGATTGCAGATTGAAAAGTGATGAAAATGAGCCATTTTTGGCCAAAAAGTAAGGCTATAGCCTTGGTATTTTGCTCAAAAATGACCAAATTTGAAATTGATTGATTTTGATTGCAGATTGACAAGTGATGAAAATGAGCCATTTTTGGCCAAAAAGTAAGGCTATAGCCTTGGTATTTTGCTCAAAAATGACCAAATTTGAAATTGATTGATTTTGATTGCAGATTGAAAAGTGATGAAAATGAGCCATTTTTGGCCAAAAAGTAAGGCTATAGCCTTGGTATTTTGCTCAAAAATGACCAAATTTGAAATTGATTGATTTTGATTGCAGATTGAAAAGTGATGAAAATGAGCCATTTTTGGCCAAAAAGTAAGGCTATAGCCTTGGTATTTTGCTCAAAAATGACCAAATTTGAAATTGATTGATTTTGATTGCAGATTGAAAAGTGATGAAAATGAGGCATTTGTGGCCAAAAAGTACGGCTATAGCCTTGGTATTTTGCTCAAAAATGACCAAATTTGAAATTGATTGATTTTGATTGCAGATTGAAAAGTGATGAAAATGAGCCATGTTTGGCCAAAAAGTAAGGCTATAGCCTTGGTATTTTGCTCAAAAATGACCAAATTTGAAATTGATTGATTTTGATTGCAGATTGACAAGTGATGAAAATGAGCCATTTTTGGCCAAAAAGTAAGGCTATAGCCTTGGTATTTTGCTCAAAAATGACCAAATTTGAAATTGATTGATTTTGATTGCAGATTGAAAAGTGATGAAAATGAGCCATGTTTGGCCAAAAAGTAAGGCTATAGCCTTGGTATTTTGCTCAAAAATGACCAAATTTGAAATTGATTGATTTTGATTGCAGATTGAAAAGTGATGAAAATGAGCAACTTTTGGCCAAAAAGTAAGGCTATAGCCTTGGTATTTTGCTCAAAAATGACCAAATTTGAAATTGATTGATTTTGATTGCAGATTGAAAAGTGATGAAAATGAGCCATTTGTGGCCAAAAAGTAAGGCTATAGCCTTGGTATTTTGCTCAAAAATGACCAAATTTGAAATGGATTGATTTTGATTGCAGATTGAAAAGTGATGAAAATGAGCCATTTTTGGCCAAAAAGTAAGGCTATAGCCTTGGTATTTTGCTCAAAAATGACCAAATTTGAAATTGATTGATTTTGATTGCAGATTGAAAAGTGATGAAAATGAGCCATTTTTGGCCAAAAAGTAAGGCTATAGCCTTGGTACTTTGCTCAAAAATGACCAAATTTGAAATTGATTGATTTTGATTGCAGATTGAAAAGTGATGAAAATGAGCCATTTTTGGCCAAAAAGTAAGGCTATAGCCTTGGTATTTTGCTCAAAAATGACCAAATTTGAAATTGATTGATTTTGATTGCAGATTGAAAAGTGATGAAAATGAGCCATTTTTGGCCAAAAAGTAAGGCTATAGCCTTGGTATTTTGCTCAAAAATGACCAAATTTGAAATTGATTGATTTTGATTGCAGATTGAAAAGTGATGAAAATGAGCCATTTTTGGCCAAAAAGTAAGGCTATAGCCTTGGTATTTTGCTCAAAAATGACCAAATTTGAAATTGATTGATTTTGATTGCAGATTGAAAAGTGATGAAAATGAGCCATTTTTGGCCAAAAAGTAAGGCTATAGCCTTGGTATTTTGCTCAAAAATGACCAAATTTGAAATTGATTGATTTTGATTGCAGATTGAAAAGTGATGAAAATGAGCCATTTTTGGCCAAAAAGTAAGGCTATAGCCTTGGTATTTTGCTCAAAAATGACCAAATTTGAAATTGATTGATTTTGATTGCAGATTGAAAAGTGATGAAAATGAGCCATTTTTGGCCAAAAAGTAAGGCTATAGCCTTGGTATTTTGCTCAAAAATGACCAAATTTGAAATTGATTGATTTTGATTGCAGATTGAAAAGTGATGAAAATGAGCCATTTTTGGCCAAAAAGTAAGGCTATAGCCTTGGTATTTTGCTCAAAAATGACCAAATTTGAAATTGATTGATTTTGATTGCAGATTGAAAAGTGATGAAAATGAGCCATTTTTGGCCAAAAAGTAAGGCTATAGGCGTGATTTTGGTGAGGAGAAATGATCCAAATGTAAAGTAAAGCATTGTGATTGCACATTGAAAAGTGACGCAAATGAGCCAATGGCGGGCAAAAAGGTGTTCGACAATATTTAGCCGTGGTGGAAAATGGTGGTAAGCTGAGCGTGTCATGTAAATGATTTAAATAATAAGGTGGATGATCATGAAAGGCTTAGAGGTAGTAGTGTTAAAAGTGAATTTGTTAGGAGTATGCTTTTAAGTGAATACTGTTTTCGGGATTATATTGGAGAAGGGAGGCGAATGAGTGGTGACTTTAAGTGGTTACTGAATGTTATCTAAGGTCTTTAGTTGTATGCGTAACAGATAGCTAAATCAGGAGTGGCTTGGTTCGTGGCTTTTTTACAGCAGACTGATGTTATTGCTATGGTTGAGAGTATTGATACAATACGAAGACCAAAATATGATAGGAAGGGTTTATTCAATAATTAATAGCAGAATGGAATGTTACATCATATAAAGTAGAATGATGTCATATCCGGTACCTGACTGAATGAGTTCTATCGGAACGAAGGCATTGTCGGACTTGATAACAAGGTATCTTGCTCTAAAGGCTCAACCAGTGTCCTCTTTGATAAAGGTCGTCATCTTGCCACTACATCATCATCTTTTGTTGGACTCTGTTTTAAAACAAACAAGTAAGTAAGTGAAAAATATTAACTTGAATCTTGAAAACAAACCAGACTTTTGCACTGAAATTAAGCCAAAATAGAGCCATTTAAAGACTGTAGAGGCTGCAGAAAATTTTAATGTCGACATGAGAATAACTTGGGATAACGATATCCTCTAATTAAGCTTGGGAAACTATCAACACTCGATGGGACTTTGCTGCTAGTAGAATTTGCCATTCATAAATAATAAAGGAACAGCTGCATCTTATCAAATCATTTATTATTTTATATCACTAAAAGTATGAACAAATCATTTACTATTTTATATCACTAAAAGTATGAACGACTAACCTTGACATGAATTTGATTACGAATGATAACAGTTCGTAAAATTAAAGCCTGAAATAAAATACATTCTATTAAATATTGAACCAATACAAAGATCGTGAAAACCTAAAATCTACATGACAAGATTTGTGTAAACATAGGTAAACCAAATTGAAGAGGAGTCAGGTGGAAGAATTTATCATGTATCAATTCAGAATGTCCTCAAATGACGTCGGTATATGTGTGTGTGTGTGTGTGTGTGTGTGTGTGTGTGTGTGTGTGTGTGTGTGTGTGTGTGTGTGTGTGTGTGTGTGTGTGTGTGTGTGTGTGTGTGTGTGTGTGTGTGTGTGTGTGTGTGTGTGTGTGTGTGTGTGTGTGTGTGTGTGTGTGTGTGTGTGTGTGTGTGTGTGTGTGTGTGTGTGTGTGTGTGTGTGTGTGTGTGTGTGTGTGTGTGTGTGTGTGTGTGTGTGTGTGTGTGTGTGTGTGTGTGTGTGTGTGTGTGTGTGTGTGTGTGTGTGTGTGTGTGTGTGTGTGTGTGTGTGTGTGTGTGTGTGTGTGTGTGTGTGTGTGTGTGTGTGTGTGTGTGTGTGTGTGTGTGTGTGTGTGTGTGTGTGTGTGTGTGTGTGTGTGTGTGTGTGTGTGCATGCATGTGTGTGTGTGTGTAATGATACCAGGAAAACTAATTTCAAGACTAATGGGATTAGGACTAATGTTTGATCGGTTCAGATAAAAGCTACCTTGCAGCGTCGTTGATAATCTCTACCCATTGACAACGCCTTTTCATATGTATTCCCTCGCTGGTCAATGTCACGTGCATAAAGAATCTTCAAAAACCAAGAAGATGTCAAAAATCAGAAAAACTTTTCTATTCCACTAAAAGTTAATTTCTTATAACATCCTAAAGCATTTAAAAATCTAACACAGAAGCACTCATTAATGCAGAATTATACGTTGGAAATAACCGAACTTATTACAACTTATTCCATAACTCTCTGAATCATTTCCAATCGTGTGCAACAAATAATTCTACTTGTTTCAAAATCTGGGCAAAAAATTCACATTGATGTTCGAATAGAAACACTTATCATGTCATCATTCTTATAATTTTAGGTGTGTTCATAAATTTAGCTACATGAATTGGACTACAAGTTTGAGGTTATGATCTTGTTTTAATACTTCTGGAATACAGCACGTTAATCGCACATTGTGCACATACTGAAAATCAACAACTAGGTGCAGAAAATGAATCCATTCTCATCATATGGAAAGAACCATAACTCATATCAGAAAGAAGTCCACATACGGTAGATAAATTTGAATGGTATATACATCCAAAGTGACCAGAAAAAATCAGACAGGTTGAGGTCCTAAAAAGTCAGGCGCTTGTAGTAAATCAAACAGTTCTATTACACAAAAAGTTACCTTTTTCTGAGAATCTATTCTCGCTGCTATTTGCTTATCAAGAATGAGCTGGGTTAGTTCATCTTCTAGCGACGTGACACTGGTATTAAAAGCAACTGCCATTCTGTTCAAATCAGCTGATACATATGGGCTGAAATACTGAAGATATTTTATTAAAATTGTATTGCAAAATCAGTTGGCACTTGTAAACAGAATGTATAGTCCTTGATCAATAACAGATAAGAAAATTCTCAAATCAATGCTACTCTACAACCGATTGCCTCTAAATTCAGCTTTCAGACAGCAATACATCTGCATATTTCCTTCCTATCATTCCCATGCCATACAACCACAGGCATGGAAATGGGTACCAGCGGGGAAAAGGAAACGAGGACGACCTAGAACGACCCTTAGAAGAACAGTGCAGCAAGACATGCGAACTGGTAACATTTCTGGGATTGACTTGAATAAAAAAGCAAGGGACTGGACTGGATGGCGAGCTCTTCTCTCTGCCTTGACGGTACAGGGAGAGAGTCAAAAAAAAATAAAATCATCTGTAGTCACTATTCGCAATAAGCGGTGCCACCCCCAACCATTAAAACTGACAGCCACACAAAAAGCTTACTGGCTTGTGCTTCAAACCTGCATGAAGACTATAAATATAAATTTAAATATAAATATAAGGCTAGACCAACTATGAACTCATAGATCTAGAAAACATTCATGTAAATGTTTTAAATTGCAAAACCAAAAATTCGAAAACATAATAAAGCAAATACCTGAATCAGTGCCCTTTTCCTAATTTCGGAATACAAAGTCGCGACGTGAGGAGATAGGTAAATGTCCAACATTAAATTGTCCTGTCACAAGAAAAAGTGAAAAATCACTAACAAATCTAGGGACATGTTAGGCTGCTAATCACTATAAGAATAAATAACTAACTATATTAACTATGATCTCATTACTTCGTTCAAATGTGGCTAACAGCATATGGAAAAATACTAGGATGAGCAAAACGTGAGGATGAAGCAGCTTTGTCAGGGAAATGAGCTTACTTGCAAAACTGAGGCACAAACAGATTTCAATAATTCAAGGTGGCTCTGAAGACAGGGGAATAACAATCTCATAGATATAAAAACGTCGAACCTTCATGTCATCCAATAATTTGAGACAATCTGCGTACTGTGATTCGTAGAACTTATGAAGCAAATTGCGCAGTTGAGGTTCCAGCTCAAGGAATTGCTTAAACGAGCTGTAAAACAGAACATATGTAAAAATATGGACACCATGACATAAATAAGAATAAAATTCTGTCGCAAAGGTATGTGTGAAATGTGAAATGCTACTTATATCTTCCGCTCTAGTCATAAGAGCTCTTCCATACATTGATTACGTTTCACTGGCAATCGCTGGCTAAAAAAGCACCAACAACCCCTTAGATTGTTAGCTGAAGCAAATAAGATTTAATGAGGTGCCAATAGAATATTATCACCTGCTTGATAAAACTTTCTTGTGCAAATCTTGTCGATCGAATGTCGCTAGAGAGCATATGCCACCGTATATAGCGACATCATGAGCCGAAATCACCTGAATCAGAAACCATAAATCACTAATCATAGATAATTAATTAAAAACTATAAGGCGCGATCATCTAAACAAATATTCGATAGTTATAAGGAAATTGATTGACTAGTTTCTATGATAAGACAATCATAACACAACAATATAAATAAATGATTCAAATGGTTACTTAACCTCCAATAGTCAAAATCACAGTTTATCATTTGATCAATAAGCTGATCAAGTGATTGATGACTTGAGAGTATAACACCATCTAGATATATCTCATTTAGAGCTAAAAAATAATAAAGCATAGCAAATAGAAATGAATAGAAAGAAGTGAATGGAGAAGGTACCTCAGCAAAATCTACATGATCAAAAGAAGTTTCCAAAAACAATCGCGCTGCAGTTCTGTAAGATTTCTTTGACAATTCAGCCAGTCCTGTAGAAGAGACATAGAACTTCAAAAAATTGATCCAGAAAGCGGGAACATTCTTTTAGCGTACAAACACACGCACGCACACGCACACGCACACGCACACGCACACACACACACACACACAATCCAGTCCTATAAAAGAGATATTATTAACATAAGGCTGAGGACATTAAAGAGCAACAAGATACTTCTCTATTGATCACATGAAACACAGCAAATCATAATATAGCTTCACAATATTTGATACAAAACCTACCAGCCGCACATTTCAGCTTTGTAACAACTGATTGATTTGACGACTTCTCTTTTTGCTGCAATCGAAACAAAAAACTACTAAATCCAAATATACTAATAATATTCTCTGCAATTCTATCAATCCATTAATTCATTCATTACTTTCATTACCTTTTTCGCAATGCACTTAAGTATTTAATACAGAGAGATAGAGGTTCCTAAATCAAATTTATAGAACGGTAAGGAGGAAGCGTGTATGATAGTGGTAAGAGCAGGGGCTGCGAAAAGTCATTCCAAAGAGCAGATGACAACGATTCCATTGTACAAAGAATCCATTAGCATCATCTAATCTTCAAGCAAATTCAGATATGACATTATGAAGACAATAGGGTCTCTGTGGAATGAAGACCTTAGATCAATTTCGTTGTTGTTTATAGCAAACTCTGCTATTATAACCTTCTTGCAAGATGATAATAAATTAAATAATGTTTATCCAGTGAAACTGACATTTCGTCAAAGATTAGTAAAATTCTAAGGAATGAAATTCCCCAGCAAATATTGAATTGCATTGTGTGAATATTGAATTGCATGCAGCATTGTATAGAGTATCAAATATGGCCTATTCAAAACATGGACACATACCTCATGGAGATCTGGTATTGATTCCGCTTTATTGACATAAGTTTGGACATGAGCCCAATTCGGTATAAAAATGCTAACCTATGATAACAAATTAAAATCAAAAAAATCACAGCATCAATTGAGTGAAATTATATTTATATAACTTTTTGAAAAAGGCTAATACTAAGCAAATTTATCTTTCAATATTATATGTAGCCTGTACAGCAATGATAGTGATAACAAACATGTATTTTAACATGCAACATGTTTTAGAAAATAACAAGTCTGTTCCTAATCTTTTCTTGACACTCTAAAAAATGGTTAAATAAGAGAATAATAACCATTATCTATTAATCTACTGATCCACAAATCCACTTAAAAATCGATAGATTTTATAGTTTGTGATTCAACTGACTGTCACATGCTGATGTTGGTAAATCATTTTATCTATAGCAATCATGGTCTTTGAATCAACAGGGCTCATAAGATGGATTTTCCAGATGAAATTCCATGATATTTCCTTGACTCTTTTCTAATATCACATGATTTTCTCTCACCATTTTTTGACTACATAATTCAATCCCGCAGATTGTAGCCTTTTTGACGGCTCTGGAATGCTCATACTTAACACCAAACATAGCACAGTACACAAGGGACATGGCATTTGTAAGTTAAGTAGGCTCAAAAATATCCCTGGCTATTCCAGGCATCCCCTGAATTCAACCAAAATTAAGCCATTGTCCATGGACTCCAGATCCTATATAAGAAACCTGATCAACCTTCAAGTTGACTTTCAAATCGACCTTGTAACCAATCAATCAATCAATCAATCAATCAATCAATCAATCAATCAATCAATCAATCCATCTAAGAGTGAGCCAATCAAATAAAATTTAATGAGTTAGCTCCATCATTCTATTGATAAAAGTGATGAGAGTGAAGATCAGTTCAAACCTTGATGACATTGAGACACATATTAATGATGTGCTTGGCACTAATACAGTAGTCCCTTGCTCTTGAATAGCACTTCAAAGCACTCCTACAAAAATATTAATTATTAGGCCAGTTTGTAGATAACAGCAAAGCTATGAAAACAAGACACTAGCAGAGTTCTGGAAGCTATTAAAATATGACACTAGCAGAGTTTTCAGAAGCTTTGAAACATGGCACTAGCAGAGTTCGTGGAAGCTGTGTTATAGTGTAGAAAGAAAGGGTAGAATCTGCAAATAAATATGAAAATATGAAATAACAAAACTTACATTAAATCTCCACAATCCAAAAAATGATCCCCAAGATCATCATGTCCTCTCCTAAAAAGTTTCAAAATATTCCAGCATAGGTTTATAAAAGAAAATGGTCTACAACAAAGCAATACTCAGCTGTTTGAAATGTTAAGAAAGCTTAATACTGGAATTTTGAGACCTAAGCTAGTCAATATATTCATATAACCATTTAAAACAACACATTTCACACAAGCACCTAATCTCTTTCATTTCATTATGCATAGATATCCTATGCATTCCAGTCTCATTTGTATGTAGTACTTATCTGTCTATTTAATTGTCCATTTAATAGTGTAGTATTAGTTTAGTCAAACTGAAATAGTCTTGGGATTTGCTTTTTTCTTTTTCTCACACTGGAATAGTCTTATTTGGAATAGTCTTTGAATAGTTATGGAATAATCTCATGTTAATACCTGATTATGTCAAATGAAATTTACTACAATCATGTGGACTCTATTCATCATTGTCCTCATTCTAAAAGTTATTCAGAAGCTGTGGTTTCCAATTTCAATATCTGTAGTATTACATGAATTCAAACATTCTTGCATAGAAAACTGCACGAAAGCCAGAAAACAAAAAACTATCTGTATTACAACAAAAAAATAAAAATGACAGTGGCTATTGCCGTATGCTATGAATGGGCCAAACTATACCAACCTGATACTCTCCTTGATTGAGTTATTCTTGTAGTACTTCAAGTCAGTCTCTAGTTTTTCAAGCTAGGAATAGATACGAGTTTAGAAATCACAATTAGATATAATGAAGAAGTACTATAGACAGGAAGGTAATTTTGTATTATAATGACATGGGAACACTACCCTGTCTATCCAATGTCTTCCGTTACAGCTAACATCAAAATCTAATGCCATCCCTATTAGCTTGGCTTTTACTGTAAAGTAAGAAAGGTGGTGACCCCTTAAAAGAGCTCTGATTGAAAGATCATAAAACTGGCTGTTTCCATAGTGGCACAGACAAGTCAGTACCTTTGATTGTGCTTTCTTCTCAGTTGATTCAATCCAATTCTGATCCAAAACTGGAGGGTACTCTTGTCCTTCTGCTACTGATTCCACATTCCTTTGTGTGCTAAAGTTAATATTTGATGATATAACTTTGATGGATGATTCATGCATGAATATCAAAATAAAAACTTATACAGTGGCATTCTCATCTATCAAGGGATTACATTCTTACAATTACCCACAATAGGTAATCTCCATGAAGTATTCAGTCTCGCTTTTTGCATTTATTATACATGTTCAAAAATGCCATCACTGCCCACCTTATACACCAGTGGCTCCCAAAACTGGGGTCCATGGTCCCTTGGAGGAACATGAAGTGCTTCAGGATGACTATGAAGGGCTTCAGGGAACCACAAGAGGCTGCCCCATCACTTGCTTGACTTGCTGTTTTATCAGCTTGCAGCACTATTGATACTTGTTTTCCATGAGAGTAGATTTATCACAGCATATATTTATCCCTACAGGAGATCCTGATTTGCAGAAGTATGTAGTGGGAGATCACCGTGTTAAATAATTTGAAAAGTTTGGGAACCACTTGTATACACTTTCACACAATCTATAAACTGTAAAAGAATCCTACAAAATTGCACTAAAGGAAATCTGTGACTTAGAGAGGCTGCAAATCGAGAACCTCACTATAGTAAGGTTCAAGTATATTACACACACTAAACAACAGGAAATTAATAATATATATAAGTTAAAATTTGATCATGTTTACTAGATATAAATGCTTACTATAATTCAGACAACTTTCTCATAATTTCTTTGTAAATTTCAGTATTGTGTGTTTTTTTTGCAGCTGCCATTGCAAGTCTATGGAGCAAAACAAAGACAGTTAACGGTACAAGTAAACATTTGGTGTTGATGACTTTCCAAAGTACATTCCATCTCATACTCAGTAAATGACACATCCAGAGCATTGCTTTTGGAATAAATAAGATAAGTGCAGCAAAACATTGGCTCTTCATATATGTCTGCATCAAATTTAGAGGCAGTTCATAGAGGGTTAGGTATGTAATAAGATAAACACTTTTAAATGAGTGAAATAACCATATTAAGTGATATACTGTAAATATAAGCAAACAATAATTATTCTCATTTGCAGAAGAGTTGAATTGCAACTTATTAATTTTACCTCAAAGCATCTTCTGCTAAATTTGGGCAGTGTTTAGCAATGAACAGTAGCCGTAGCAATTTTGTTTGACTTTTGTAACTAGCCACATAGACATCAAGGTCCTTTAAAATATTAACATAGAGAATAATAATTATCATACATTACCATATATTATCATACATTATCATACATTATCCATCTTTTGCATTCTATTAGGTTGGAAAAATATGTGATACCAGGCCTCTCCTGTCCAGGCATGCAGTCTTGTGCACATGCCTTGGTAGGGACTTCAATGAGGCAAGGTGCATATTTCATTATGGAATTGTCTTTGAACATTACCAAGATTGCATGCCTAGACAGTAAATGGTCAACAAAGATTGCATGCCTTGATGCAACATTTTGCCAGGAGGCATGCAATTAGTCACATGACTCCTAAGATGCATAAAGAGAGGCCTGCAATATTTATTAGGATTTGAGCAAGGGTGCTGCAAAAAGCTGCAGGTTGTTTTACAACAAACAAAATCTGCAGAGTGAATGGGCAACAAACAATTAGGAGAGATTATCATAGAAAAAGTTCAGAAAAAGTCATTTCAACATAGCATAATGCAAGGTCCAAGTAGTCATATCATTGGTGGTAGCGACAAACAAAATATGGACTGCTGCAACATTTTCACATCTATTGAATATGTAGATGTGACCAAGCACAAGATGTCCATCCTGGATATTCCAAAAACTCCTGGGATAAAGTATGTGACATGGATAGTGGAGTCAGGGGGGCTACAGCCCTTGCTCTCTATCTCACAAATGTATATTAGTACCCATTTTTGAACCCTCTATATACCAAAAGTATTGCTCCATTGGCCCTGTGTAATTATATCTCAAGGTGTTATTATGAACTTTTCTCTTAAAAAAACCATATTCTTCAAGGTCAGTCATAATTCTATACAGGGATAGAGAATTACACACTAAGTTTAACCTTATAATCCTCTATGCAAAAACTCATGCAATTCAGTTGTATGTTTATATCTCCACAATCAAATCTAAACTGCATTGCCTACAACTATCAAAAATACTGTGGAGATATTCTTACCAAAGTTGGAGAATCCACAGTGAAATCATCTTCTGCAGTTCTTGGTTCATTTTCTGGTAAATCTATCTGCATTGGTTCAATTGGATTCTGGAAAAGTAAAAGAGGCATTCTAAAGTAACTGTCATAAAATCACTTTTCACTGCATTCATTCATACAATGCATTCAATGCTTAATGTGATGCTTAGTATCAGAGTTAAAGTTAAAGTTTTCCTGTGACCGAAAACATATAATGCTTTCACCACAGTACAACTGAAAACAAACAAATTCGGTGCTAAACCAACTTTATCATTTAGAGTTGCATACGTATTCAAAGTCTGCCCAGTAACAAATAATTTTACATCATCCTACTGCCTTCCCTTTCTGAGCAATAGACTATAGGAACTCGAGAGGTAAAAAAGTATAAAGTCTTATTCAGCTAGCTTCGATTCTGGTAGGAAGTACTAAAGGTTGCGTTCAGCAGTATGACTAACGGTACTTCTTTTTCCTGTACAATTCATTGAAACAAACTAATGTACAGTAGCTTGCAAACAAATACGACGGCAGCAGTATCTAGACCTTTGCATGGTATCTTGTAACTCATTACATTCTAAACTTGGCGTAACTTACCGCATCATAATTTCGGAAGTTTGGAAGCGGCATTCTGCGTAAGAATATCCTTTAAAGTGGTCAAATTGCTTCAATTCGCAAAGTAGCAAGTTACAAGGTAAATGTAGGCCATCTTGTGAAAACCTGTGTTTAATTGACCTTGAAACGAGGCAAGTGCTATATGCCGTCTTTGCGATGATAACATGACCCACGAATCTCAAAAGCTTTAAGATCAGCTAGAGGCCCATAGCGAGATGTGTTATACCCGTGGTCATACCCACCTGGAAATTCTAGTCCTGGAACAATTTTTTTCTGTCTTATGATTTTTAGTCCACATCATAACTTTCACAGATATGAACAATAGGTGTCAGCGATACTAGAAGTGTATTGAAAAGTGTAGCCTGTGCTATTAATCAGAAACGCATCCAGCCATCGGATGCAATGCTCATGTCGTTGGCAAATTTTTGCTTCACACCCAGCAGCACCAAGTTCGTGGTGACCCTTATCAATGATCTGATCGAACTAATAACAATCTTAGGCTGAGGTTGAGGTCCTGGGGGGTGCAGACCCACTCGGTTGGGAAGAAACCCATTTCATTCGGGCTAGTTCTTCTGAAAGAACAGCAGTTTTTCCCGAACAGAGGTGCAGCTCAATACGGCTAAACAACAACTCATTCGGGCAACAGATCAATTATTCGGGCAAACAGCTTGCAACCCTCAAATTTAAGGCCCCCCTACGTCCATGATCACAATCAATTAACATATTGTTCTTCCTTGTAGAGCTGATACTATGGAAGCTAACAACCTTAGATATTTGTCATTCAGACAAATCCCCATTCTTGACGGAGAAGGCATGCCTGAGATCACAAATCTCTGTTGCATTTTGCCAGGAAATTTGAATAGAAAAGACTGCAGGAGGAAGACCAGTAATGGTTCACAAGGTCGCTTGTGTTGCATTTTGTTTCTTAATGCTACCGTCTTAGTAATTAATAGAGTCTATGTATAGTAGAATTAGACGTTTGGAGACAAAAAAGCAGCTAAAAGTAATTAATACATATACAAGAAAATGCGCTTAATAAAATATGGCAAATATCATATTGTTAAATGTACTTCTTCATAACTTTAGTAGCAAATGGAATAGATCTTCCAACAAGAATCAGTCTATAATAATGGCACATAAATTACAACCCCCCGTCTCTGTGTAAACATCTAGTGTATGCATCCCTTTGGGGGCAGCCCCCAATTCGATTGTATTTGTTCCAGCTTTTTTCTTTTCAGATGTATCTGCACGAACGACTGCCTCATTTGATGTTCCTTCATCTAAAGTGAATTTCACTCGCCCTCCAAAGTATTTATTACGGACGGTTACAGAAATCTGTGACAGTGGTACTGATCCTCCATTTACATGAAATTGTATTTTTAGTGACTTCCCAGGGTATTGTGTAATGTAGCCCCCTGTAGAGTCATACCGTTCCTCTGGGGCTGATTCCCAGAGAGATTCATTAAGAAGTGTAAAGCCTTCATTTTTCATAACTTTCAAGCTTTCCAAAGAATGATGTGGTGGATTTTCAGGACCAGGGCTAACTGTTGTAAAGCATGTTGATGCATCATTTAAGTCATTTTTTGTCATATAAATTGGTTCTGGAATATCCAAATGAATCCCACTATCTTGATACTCGGAGAATCGTTGAAAAGCTGTGCCTGATGTCTGGAAAGCTTGTCCTATATTTCCAGCGAAAAAGGGCTTTGTTTTTCTGTCATGTAATGTCTCTAATATAACTCTTTTGAAGTAGCTAATGAGCATGTATGAAATTTGTGCATGGCCTATAACCTTTGGATGATTTTTTGTAAACAATTTTTCCAACATTTTCCTTGAATCAAATTTCTTGCAAGAACACAAAGCTCGTTCCCACCTAATTGATGTCGTAAAATAATGCTTTGCGAACCTATCAACAACTTTGGCCTCGTCCTCATGTCGTTTGCATTTGTTTACGCGACCAGTTGCTAACTTACTTTTGCTGGCGAAGTTTACAAACGTCAAACCAGGGCTTGATTTCATCGACAGAGCATCTCTGGCAAACCTTTCTACAGCTTTCTCGTATTGTATCGAGTCAGGGTCATTAATGGCAAATTCCCACGTGACATAATCAAATTCCTCCTTCACGTTGACATACTCTTGCCAACAGTGTCCAAAGTACGTTGTTCCAACCCCTCCTACAGCAACAACTGTTGTTTTCATCCGACTTCTGGTGAGAGTACCAACTGCTGTATTCCACCAATCAGCCAGGGCGTAATGATAAGTTAGCTTGAGATTATTGCTGCCAAGATCAGCTCCTATGGTAGAAGATCCTCCTAGCACGAAAACATTAACATCCTTGTTGCTTAATGCTGATTGGACCATTCTAGCAATGCTTTTCCGTGTGTTTTTACCATCAACAGCAATGCCATTTCCAAGACACCTCTCGTCAAGCAGCAACGAATTTATGTCTGGAAAGTTGTTTTTATAGGTCCAAATTGACGGAATATCCCTCGAAACGGAATCAATTAGTTGGTCTAATTGTGTTTGTGTTGCCACATTTGTGGCTAGAAGTGAGATAGAAAATAGCTCAAGTCTTATCAGCAAAGTCCTCCAAATTGAATTCAAAATCATCTTCTTCTTTCTTATCACTTATTCCCTTTGAATGAAGAGAAGAGTACATTATTGTGATAAGATCTCTAGAGTTTCCTTTACTAAATTGCATTTGCTGGTTGTGGTTAGTATTTCATGCTGAATTTTTCAAGCGCATTTCAAATGCTCTGAAATAGTAAACATATTGCATTTTTAATATAAAAAGGTAGTTTATATTTCCAAGTCATTAACGTGCTAAATAAAACTTGTAATTTTTCTACTACGTCTATTTCAATGCCTCATTGTATGTTATTTTGAACTAAGATTTCATCTTTGATGCGCAAACAAGTGATTGTAACAAATGCATCTTCAAACATACCTAGAAAGCACCCGCAACACCTACTCGTATAAATTCAACTTGAACTGTCAGCCCCAGAATGCTGTCATCCTTCACATTGATTTTCTACTCAGTTGTGAGCATCCATGGCAGAGCTTAACCGATTAAGCATGTTGTTCAAAAAGCCTTTTGATCTTTCACCATGGATTAGCAGGTACCAAAACTTTGGAAAGATAATGACAGAAAGATAAGTTAAGATAGATCCAAAACTTACTCTCTTTTGCCAGGTTTAGCAGAACACCTGGCAATTTCAATAATCTCATTGAAGAATTCAATTTATAATAAATTTGATAGAAGTTTAACTTGAGAAACTGAGACCGCAAATGAAATAATTCGTAAATGGAATAATAATTATACACCTGTTTATTTCCCAAAATTCTTTCAATTGTTTAAAGCACTTTATTTACACGTATAGCAAGCATCTTTATCTTAATTCTTTAATTAGTGTATCTTAGATCTTAAAATAAAATGCTTGTTTGTTCTCGCTATCCCATGATCTCTTGAAGAGCAGCTCTGTTTGACTGGATAACTGTGGCTAAAAATATAAAATGAAACATAAGAGAAAAGGAACTTTTGGTTTGAAATTTTTCTTGATGCGTTGTAATCCCTATATTTGACATCAACTCAGTTACTTTCAGGGGTAGCATCTCTGGGAGTGTTAAAATGTGGCAGCTTTCAAACTGAAAGTGAAACAATGGAAAGTAAGAAAACACATATTCAAATTTTATGATGCAGATTGAACAAGATATTATGCGTTGTACTTATTGATCATTTTTATCTGCAATTTTTGCTTGAATTAGGGGACCTATGCTTTATCTAAGCATAACTATTTTGTAAACAATAAACTTTACTTGATGTCAGTTGGCTTAAGTTTTTCTTAGGAATTCCGACAGTGAAGTCAAATTGGTCCAAGGTCGTAATTAAAGATGGCTGATGTGAACACAAAGATAGTCACACTTGGCTTTCACTGCCGTTTAGATTCCTTCCTACCGTCTTAAAAGGTGCCAATTTGGGAGTAAACTCAAATGGCTCCTTTATTATATCGCATCCAAAAAGATACGTACTCATTCCCAAATTGGTTAGGATCTAGCCGTGCTTGTGAAAAACGCTAAGCCTATCATATCCCTATTGCTGGTAGATGCAAATGGACCCCGGTTCTCGTGTCAACGTGAGCTTTAGATGCTTTGAGAGAAGAACGTTTGGATAGCCGCATCTGATTTTCAAAGCTGGCAATCAGAGTATAATGCCTGGATCCAAAAATGTTGTTTCATCAGGTACTCTTCACGGTCGAATGAACATTCTGAAGTTTGGCCTTTCAAGGAAAATTTGAAGTTGAATATGTTACTTACAACAAAGCACAGTAGATCAGTTAGTAGAGAAGAACAAGGAGAATGATTCAAATTGATAAACTTGGCTTATACTCTGCAATTAAATCCAAAGCTTGTAGGTATTAACTTTACTTTTATATATGTCAAAACAAGGCAAGCATTGTACAAGTTATAGCACCAACTGCTTTAATATCTCAAAGCTATCGCTACATCTACTCTAGACAGCATATCCCTTCTTATGAGCTAAATCTTGAGATGATGTGAATGGTGAAGTGAATATGATTCGCGATTACTTCGTGATTAATAAACTTGTTTCAGGTAATGATACAATTGATGTATAGTAATACATTGTACAGTAATTGTTCAAATGCTTGAAGGCATACCAGTGTGTTTCGTTAGGGGAAGTAAAGTGTGATATTACGCGTGGTTAGTTGTATTAATTACTTTTTGTCTTTTACAGAGAGATTTGAGCAAGCATCTCTTTTCGGAGCAGAAGGAGCATTAGAGCATCCGTTTAGAACACAGTTCCATATTTGACACTTGAAAGTCTGCTTAGGCAATGTTGAACATAAAACTAATATTGTTATATTTACAAGTTCTTATCGTTGCACAATCATTCGCTCTGCAATCTTCAAAGAATACTACAAATATTGACAAACTAGACGATGCTTTGTATAAAGGATTCTCTGAGGTCTGGCCTTTCATCAAGCAATTTCCGACCTTGTCCGATTTAAGATTGCAACGTTCGGATTTATACGAAGGAATTGCCAACGAAGGGCCTTGGACTGAGTACAGTTTGCGAAGGATAATCGATAAAGTACTGAATGGTTCAAAAATTCACGTCCTTATTGTTGGTGAGTCTATAAGTGCTGGTGCAAACTTAGGATGTCGAAATAACAGACGAACATACCATTATGGAATGGTGATGTGGTGGTTAAAAACGATTTCGTTAGCGACGGGCAGTCGGTTAACTCGACACCAGGTGGCAGTCGGGGGAGTGGCGACGAATTATTTTGATCGGTGTTGGAAAGAGTATGTGGATAAAAACGAAACTTTTGATTTGGTTATTTGGGAGTTTGCTTTTAACGATGCGAATGCTGTTAATCAGAGTAAATCACTAGAACGGTTTACGATATCTGTAGCAAAACTGCAAGAATTGCCAGGGCTTATATTTGTAAGTTTCTTTAGGAAAAATTTCTTTGAGGATTATGTTTCGCGAAAAGGCAGCAATCCTTGTGACAAAGTCATGCAGGAAATGGATAAAAGACATGAACAACATGAAGTGACAATTGAAAATGTAGCGAAATATTACGGTGTTACATTACTTGATTTAGAGAGAGCTGTTTGCAGTGGAATGAAGAGAAATACATCCTCACTTGGAATGCAACACATGTTCAACGTAGATCATCCATCCTTTCTGGCACACGCTCAAATGACTTTTATTTTAATACACTACTTGCGAGGAAGCTTTGCGAATATTGTAAATAAAATGAAAATGAGTATGAAAAAGGAAAGCAAAGTGAAAAATGCAACTAAACAAGGATTCAAACGAAAACTCAATATTCACAGCAAAGTAAAGGTAGCAAAAGGAAAAATTGAGAACAAGTTGCGTTTTGACAAAGAGAAAAGAACTCTTCCTCCGCCATTGTATTTATCACCAGAAGAGGCAAACCTTTATGAGGAACCGATTTGCTGGACTGCTGTACTTCCAAATATTAACATAAAACCTAAGCACGATCTATTCGATCTGAAAACGAGGCATTCAAAATCGTTTAAAAAGATGGCAAAGATGGATTGGCGAGATGCCGATGAAAAACGGTTTGATAGCACTGGGGGGTATCTTACAAGCAAGACAAATCAAACAATTCGTTTTACTTTTTCTGTTCCTTCTGTGAAAGATCAAGCAAAATGGCGTGTATCACTTGCAATTAGAAACAAATATTTTGGTGGTAACGTTGAAGTAGTACTGGAAAACTATGTGAAAAGAAATGGAACGGGACATGATGAGTTTGTTGAAACTTCCAAAGATCTTATCGACTCCTCAACGAAAACATACTCAGGAGTAAATGTGTATGAACTGTCGAAAAAGACAGCAGCCGGCAAGAAGATGCTTCGGATTAAAACTCTTACCGGTGGAATTCATATATGTGGAATAATTATTAGCTAGAAGGTTCAACTTGAGTCATTGATTCACGTGATCACTGGTCGATCAGCTGACGTCTAAAACTGGGTTGAACACACCACGAAAGCAAATGTAGCAAAAACATGAAAACATATTCAGCAATTAATTTGTAATAACACAAACCATACTTCTAACCTTTAATCGGCCGTTCCTTAATGCTAAAATCCAACCGTATCCTTATCTAGTGCTTTTCGAAGGCAAAGGTTGAAAACATCAACCCAAAACCAGACAGAGGGAGCCACGAATATGAACGACAACCCACTCTAAATAACCAGCCCAAAGAGGAACTTTTCGTTGTTTCCTTGCAAATTCTGCTTTCTATTTTCCTCTTTTTCCTCCTTTTCAATTTCCCTCTCGTTCCCTTCTCCCGTCGTAAGTAGAAGACAACATCAAACACAAAGACTTCTATTGTTCATATTAGGCCAATCGGTCATGTAGTATAATTCAGAATACACAAATTCCTATGTGTCCTCGTGAAGTGAAGTTACATCACGTGGTGCTAGGATAATCGCATAGGCTAGGGGCTATCTGGCAACTCATGAAGCCAAGTCCGGTTTCTTCGAAGCAGTGACGTCCAGGACCAAAGTGGTATGCGTATCATCCGGCCTGTGCAGCATTGCACCTTAAAAAGAGAAATGTTATGATTGGAGTTTGTACCCTATATTATATAGATCTTTCCAAATGGCAATACGAAAAATAGGCCATGACTAACAATGAAGCAAAACTTACAAGGATATTTGGTAATATAACTAATTAATTAATTACTTAATTAATTAAGTAATACAAGGATACCTATTAATGCATCAAAGAGAGCTGCAAGAATCAACTGAAAAACTTTGCAGAACGAAAACACATTGATACCGTATGGAAGTCAACTTTTTAATCTTGTATATCACTTCTTGCTGTTTATTCATGAAAACTTACTTTCTTCCTAATTTTTCTTATATTCGTTAACTACGTACTAAGTTTAGTTTGAAACGTTCCAGCATGGCAAAATTAGCCAGATGACTGATGCAAACTGACCATTGATGGAACAGTCAACTGACCATTGATGGTTAGATAGGAATTGTAAACTAACATGGGATGTAATTAAAACATACATTAAGAAAAAAGACTGTAGTTGCAGATTTTGTCTATTGAGATCACAAATGCTAGTCGTGAATAGTGCAGTCTTGCATAGCTCAATAAAATAAGACAACTAAATCAAAAACAGTAGAGCAGTTAAACTACGATAAAATCAGAAAAAGTATACAAACCACTTAAGAAATGTTCCTTGCAATATTGTGGTACATCACTACTGATCATTGCAATCTATATAATCAAAAAGAAATATACATAGATACTGCCAATGAAAGTATATACAATCAGACTATCATACAGTTATGGGTTCTTGTAATCACTAAATCAAGATCACTGCAAATCATCAAATCATGATCATATATGATATCAAAATCAATGATACTGAACAGTAATTCTTGCAGAATATCTTAATACTCTTGGAAACCTGTACAAAAACCCACAGTTAAAAGTAAATAACTAAAAAGAAGGAGGCATTTGACGAGCAATTTAATTGATTCTCCGATAGGTTATTCTTCCGTAAAATTTGCCTGCGATTTAAGAGAACATATAGAACAGTCCACATGTTTTGATATTTACAAGCATTAATTTTAAAACGGAGGATACCTGCAAGCAGTCCTCGGCAAAGAAATGTCTCATGTCCTTCCCAATGGCATTTTCAAGAAACCACCGCAGCGGTAGATGATGATGTAGAAGAGCATTCCTTGAGACAGGGCAGAAAAAATCATTTGCAAATTTGCAAAACAACTAAAGATATCCAATGGTTAGAGAAGAAATGATAATAATAATAATTTGATAATAATAATAATTTGATAATAATAATAATTTGATAATAATAATAATTTGATAATAATAATAATTTGATAATAATAATAATTTGATAATAATAATAATTTGATAATAATAATAATTTGATCGGAGTTCAAGCAAACATTCCTTTTCTCTAATAAAGAAACA
The DNA here is from genome assembly GCA_964019165.1 of Mastigias papua. Lineage (NCBI taxonomy): Eukaryota > Metazoa > Cnidaria > Scyphozoa > Rhizostomeae > Mastigiidae > Mastigias > Mastigias papua. The sequence goes on from OZ025275.1 coordinate 607,773, forward strand.
AGGTAAAGGAGTGCACTACCATTTATACAAATTGAATAAATATTCTTCATCCAACTGGTTGCCCACATCTTTAATGCACACGCCGAAGTGAATGAACAACTTGATCAGGAATTGAGGTACAAAGTGCAGAACTCAAAGGTCGGTACTATGTTAACACGAAGACTTTCAAGTTAAAAATGACCTACTATAAATACTAATATAAAGAGAGGAGGCTAGATTCATTGAAAATATCTGTTAATTGATTTGGCCCGATCGATTTCACTCGATCTGGCAGATTTCCTAGAACGAAGTTTGATCTGTCAAAAAGATTTTCTTCTAGAATTGATTAATCGTAAATAGAGCATTCGAAATGACCTTCATATATTCAAAACCATCTTATGAAACTAAATGAAATAAAAAAATAAAGAATACTTTCGATAACTCTGTATCTTTATGGTTGGCTGTACTTACCACATTGCCAAAAAATCCTCAACAATATGATGCAGCATATCAGGACGAGGCAGATCTCCTTCTGGTGTTAATTCTGTCACGGGGTTTTTGTAGTAATAAAGAACAGGGTGCAAGAAATTAGATAGATGAGCTTCCATGACCTCTCCAGTTGCACGTTCCTCCTTAAATGGGTCTGACCTGAAAACGAAATAGGTCATTGTAAAAGAGAGTCATCAAAAACACCCTTAACAGACAATGATCTAACAATTCAGCAGTAAAGAAAGTTTAAAATAATACAAAATACACATGCAATACACGAAACATGAATAGACTTCATAATTCATTGTTTAAACCAAACTCATTGGTTATGTGGAAAATTCCTTATATATCTATCATTGCTATATCTTAAATAGCACATACCCAGGTCCCGAAAAATTCTTCCCATATTCCAAATTAATAACAATTCCCCTTGTAAAAGGACGCCCAGTATGATCTGGAGAAAAACAGTAGTAGATCAAATGATTAAAACAGACTACTGCAAATGGGATGAAAAGTAAAGGAAAATATATTCTAGATCAACTTTGAATTTAGTATTATAATGTAGATGATAGTATGTATAATTAAAATGGCAGTTTTAAAGTAAAAAACACATAACAAATATAACTAATAATCAAAGGAATGATACAAGATACGTACTCTCGAATTCTGGTACTAAACCTTTAGGAAATTCTTCAAAATATTCAAATTTCCCATCGTCTCCTGTAAAAAGATTAACATATGAAAGGCAAAATGAATGCAAGAAAGAATATGATATGAAGCATAACAAATACATGTCAAAACCATTAGGGGGGCTAATTAGATCAAATAAATATAAGGTAATAAGTAATGAAGGTATAGAATTTACTCACTTAAAACGATGACATCGACAAGACAATTGAACATTTGATAAATGCCCTGTATGAAAGAAGGAACATTGAGAACAAAGAATTAGAACAAAATTCGATTTCGTAGGCGAAAGGAATATTATGAGTAAAATGTATCCCTTAAGCAGTAAAGGAATAACTTACAAATGTAAAAGGGTACATTTTGAAGACAAAAATATAGATTACCGAAGCTTCGTTTAATCTCTTCGTTAATGTGTTGATCAATTCCGTGTATGGTAAGGTCACGTGTGGCCATTCTACACCGTGATTACGATATTCCAAGAGATGATGGAGAGCACGAGCTAAGATGAAAATGAGGAGTAGACAGATACATAAAGTTCTGCATACAGAGCATTGAACGGAAGCAAAGAGAGAAAAGGTAGGTAAGAGTTCTACAGATTTTGGAGTCAACTTTTTATCGCTTCTCTGACTAATAGTCAATTAAATATTGAGCCAAGCTCTCAAATAAATTTCAAGGCAAAGCAAAATTATATCAAAAGATATAGGATTACTCTTTAGGAAGAGAAGACCTCTTAGGAAGCTATGAAGAATGTTCATACTTGTATATCTAAACCCATGGATGAATCCTCCAGCAGACTTTCGCCAGTCAAGCGAATGGATGATTGTTCCAGCTAGGAATAAAATACAACCTCCTCAAAGAGTGAAATATCATTGTCAGGTGTAGATTCTTTGCCAACAGAGCTGATGAACTCATACTTCACAAATATGACATAATTGGCTGAATATAAAGAGATTCTGCAGCAACAGAAACATTCTCTACAAAACTTCTGTTAACCTTATACTATAAAATGTCTTGGAGATAGACATAAAATGTTTTATACCAAAAAAGATGTCTTTAGTTGTTGTGGACTCATAGTTTTGCTTTATTTCTGGATATTTCTTCCTTGGTCCAGCGGCTCTTTTTGGCCTGGTACTCTTGTCAAATATTCCAAAATCAAACTACAAAATTGAGAAGATTCCAAGATTAGCAAATTATCTACTGATAAAAGACTGGTAACAAATGACTTGTCACGTTGCTAACTGTTTGCTTATCAAGACCTATTTTCAAAATGAGACCTACCTTAAATCCCATACATGTGATGATAGCGTCATAAGGCTCCCTTACAGCGCTGTTGTCAGCTAGAATACAAAAAAATTGAAGTCAAAGTTCTTTCACGCTGCAGAGGAGCATACAGTGGTACCATTAGGTGACATGACTCCGTACACACATGAGACATTGTTCCAAAAATGGCTCCTACATTGGCTCCTTGTAATGTTAAATGGCAAGCAAGTAATATGCTGATTTCAATATGTTAAGAATGTTGGCAAAATTCTCAGAATGAGACATTTTGCGAGGAACATTTGCTAGGCAATATAAAACATAACTATGTCTGAAATTTATTCCATACTAGAAACTATGAATAAAAAAGAACTTACGCTCTCCACTCAAACCAGAAACATAAATTTTTCCATTCTTATCTTTTTGAAACTTCATCGCCTTGATATCACCCTCTAGAATATGAGAAGACAGTGGATACAACTACGGGGAATCCACCAATAGATTGATAAAAACCAACAAATAAATCTTAGAATAATCAATCATTTGATGAATCATTCGATTAACCATTTGATCAACCATTTGATCAACCACTCAATCAACCATTCAATCAATCCTCAATCAGCCATTCGATCAACCATTCGATCAACCATTCGATCAACCATTTGATCAACCATTTGATCAACCATTTGATCAACCATTTGATCAACCATTCCATCAACCATACCATCAACCATTCGATCAACCATACCATCAACCATTTGATCAGTCATTCGATCGACCATTCGATCAACCAATCAACTAATCACAATAAACAATACTTTGATAGCGCATAACTTTACCTAAAAAACCAAGGTATCATAAAGCAAATATATAAAATTGGAGGATTGCTAAACCAATTTGACTCGCTGTAAAAGGAATCACATAAACCTGAAAATCATTGATTACGCCAAAGCATGACAAAAAGTTTTGAATCCATAACACAATAATTACCAAATTGTCCATCAAGTGATTTGAGTTGATATGTGTCAATTGGGCCATCATTCACTGCCCTAGGACACAAAAACAAAAGCGGGTGTCATTCTATCACATCATATATCGTAGTCTATTCTACGTCTATTCGATTTTCAGCCAGTTTTGATTTTCAGCCAGTCTGGATTTAAAGTCACTCCTTATACAATGTTTATGTGCTACGCCTTATGGGGACTATAACAGACACTATTTTACGTTTTGCTTTTGCTTTCACAGCAATTTTTTCATGAAAACAAGTTTTAGAACTAAAATGTGGTCAACAATTAAGAAACTTTTACTAGCAGGCCATGAACTAGGCTTCCTACAAAATAAAAAACATGTATAGCTCAAATAGTGGTAATGTTCTTTTAGCATACTGAAGAGCTTTTTTGTCCAACACTCATCAGAGTATGAAATGTCCGTTAATATGGCATTGATGTGTCAAAGGTAACCTTTATATTCTTCCAAAGAATGAAATAATCACCTGAGATCACCAACATAATGTGTTTCCCAAGCAAACCGGACCCTCTCTCTGCAATATGACATGAAATGTCAAGAAAACTGTTGAACAATACAATTAAAATACAATGATGACTTTATAGTCAGAAAACAACTGTTATCAATAAATCCAAAAAATACGGATAAGATAAATGATAATAACAACTGATAAAACTTGAAATTACAAATCTACCTTGACATCATGTGAATATAATTGGCAGCTCCTGCTAAATGCTGTGCTGTCTCAAATGCTGAATTTCCTAAATGAAGAACATTTTAGTGACAAGTTAATAAAGAAAATGATAAGATATATTGTTTATGGAAAGCCACTGCTACAATATAATATTTCACAAATTCTGAAGAAAAGGGGAATAACTGGTAAATAATTCAAACTATATACCTCTTCCAACAATAAGAAGTGTTTTGCCATCATAGTCATCTTCATTAACTGACATTCTTGAGTATGGCTAACAAAGCAGAAGAAAGTCATGATAAATACAAATCATAAGGAAAAAACACTGGACACAAAGGAAACACAATATACTCTAATACGTGATGGAAACTAACTTACTATTGTGTGTTCAAGTCCTGTAAGGTTTCTTGGTACATTTTCAACCCAAAGACCAGTACTACAAAACAAAATATCCAGAATCAATGAAAGAGCTTCCTTTTTATATTTAAAGAGAAAAATCATGAACAATTAGCCTCCTGCTTAAACCATGGATCAGCCTCAGCACACAACAACATGATATCTATACATTACAAAATATTCATCATATAGTACATAATAAAAATCATTATACCACAAATAGTACTCTCTACCATAGTGATTCCAAAAATTTTCAAATTATTTTACATGATAGTCCTCTACTGCATACATTATTGAATCAGGGGGTCCCCTGGTGGGATACATATTTGTCATGAGGAATATAATTTGACAGAAAACAAATATCAGTAGTGATACAGTTCAACAAAGCAAGTGATGGCAATTCTTGGGGTCCTCTCAAACCCCTTGTGGTCCCTCTGAAGGTCTCAGCAGTCTCCTAAGGGACAGCGGACCTCAGTATAGGAACCACTGCTCTATCAGACTATCTATTGTAAGAAAATATGCAGATGGTTAGAAGAAGCCTTCCCATGTTGATCAAGTTCATTTGCTTAACTTACATGCAGAACTATTCAAATGATAACGAGATCTGAAAAGAAGGAGCCTTGCATCCTAACAATCAATTTTGTGATGCACAAGCCTCTGAAACATAAGAAGTACTATCTCATTTAATTGGATAGCTTTCTCTCTTCATAACAACAAATCTGAAATAAATATTAAAACATAAAATCTTTGTACCTTATAATTAGATATCTACAATGAAAAGTTTGCTGTTTTTTGTCTTTAAGTATAAATGTATCATTCTCTTTTGAGATATGTCTTATGTTCACACCATATTTTGCTTTTAACTTTAAACGAGTGGCAAAATCTTTCAGATATCTCACCTGCAAAATTGGAAAGATAAAATCAACTCTGGAAAAAGATTTGAGTGATCTGTCTGATTAAATATCTGATTCTACGTTCACTTACAATGCATACGAACAGAACATGCAATAAAATGAAATATAAAAATATCATAAGCAAGAAGGTGGTAGCAAAACCATCATGGTGAATACATGGTAATCTTCACACAAAACTTGACAGTTTGGGAAATAGATTCTGATGAATGTTATTGATTACTATTAATACCAACTAAGATAGAGATATGCTGATGATGTTGCAATACAAGAAGGAAACAAATGATGTTTGACATGCATACCATATCATCTGCTGGGGGGAAAAACTTTTTTGAGTAATGCTTTATTAGAAGTGATTCATCATCTGATATTAGTGAATTCCAATCATGCCTCATGTTGAATTCTTTATTTGTCTGTCCTTTGGGCAAGTAAGGTGGAATAGAGGCCATTGTGATAAACAATGAATCCATTATGTCAAAAATAGAGATGGTTGCAATTAAAAAAGAAAATAAGACAGCCATTAGTTATATCTACATTTGTTTCACTAAGACCTACCATCTGAGAGGAATATACAACTTTGTCTTATGGACAAAGGTGTAGATAAGTTTGAAATGCAATGTCATTTACCCACTTTTAAAAAAGGAAACAGCTATAACATAGTAGTGTACAAACCTGTGAATCTCTTATTTATTGAAATCAATGTTCTGTGACGGGGATATTTTTTGTAAAACCACCCTGGAATGTAAAGCTAGTTGATTTATAATCATCTTGGTAGCAAGGACACAGTCAACAGTTAATAATATTGTAATAACTATATATACCATAGTCACAGTATCACAAGACTTTGATGGTCTTACAAAGAAGGAGGGGGGTTCAATGCTTCATATTGTGGGAACATAACTTTTAGTGGCACATATGATGTCAAATGTTTACTATGAATAGTGACATTGTACCTGCAGTTGAGTCTCTTTCAAAAATTATATAGTCTCTTCCAGCTCTCTCAAGAAAGTAGCCCATCTGGAGACCTTGGCAGAAACAAAAAAACAACAAATTACATATTGCTGCTTGATAACTCTGCATGGCATGGTACAGTGTATGTCGGCAATTTCAGAGTAACCAAAAAACCTTTTTTGACCAAGCTAATCAATATTGTCCATAGAAGGAAAAGAGTAGTAGACAAAAAGAAAGTTTATGCTATTGAATTGTTCTTTGGAAAAATAGTGAATGTCACGTTGAGAAAAACTGAGACCAAAGTATGATGACTAGTGAAGCATTATATTGACTGGATACAAACAATAGACATAAATTGATGGACTGATTTTCACCCATCAACGAAGCTGCTCCTATGCAGAACTATGAATACCTGCTCCCTCTAAATAATGCTGCAAATGATCTAACCGCCCGATACATCTATGGCGCAAATGATAAATGTATATTTTTTGGCGACCGGAACACCCCTCCCAACTACACTTGATGCCGAGCAAGATTCCGCTGAATCTTTACATTCCTGATCGAAGAATTCCTATAGATAAACAAACAACTACATTTTTCGAAAATCAAAAGGTGTCCCGTGTATAGATATTTATACATATACATCTTTACTATTGCCCTTGTATGGTCGTGTCCAAATTATGACCACTTCCTAAGCTGCCTAGCTACTTCGTTTTGCTAGAAATGACGTGCGCTGATAAAATTTCTGCTTGCACCTGCTCATCTTTATGCAATCAAATGGAATACAGATGTTCATAGCAGAAATATCGAATTTTGAATGAGATAGGAAAATATCTGATTACAGATTATTTGATATGTCAACGACCATTTCTCAAATTGTGTGGGCCGTCTCAATAATTGAAGGGAGAGTTCCACAATTAAAGGTCCACTTAAAGCTGGTATTATTACATAAGTAGGGCAGATCATTCTTATTAACTACTAAATCAATGAGATATAATCTCATCGGTTTTCTTTCAGATACAACTGACAGAGAAAATGAAACAAGGTCAGCTGAGTAGTTCACGGGATACATCCTCTACAGACTGGTGATGCTCGTAGGCCGCACGTCCTCACGCGAAATTAAGGTTTTTATTAATAAAACGGTCTGTAGCATGAAATTTTGTAGCATAATAGCCTGATCTATGTTTCTGCTATTTGTTGACAAAACAATCCATGCGAAATTCAAAAGCAGAAGTTCAATTCGAATGCAGGAATGGGGGACGCTTCCAATGGGAGTCTACGGTTAACGGAACCCTACAACTGTAAGGAGGAAATCTGTTCTTTCTAAGAATAATATCGACAGAACACGAGCAACTTATAAAACTCACAAAGTGGCAAACTTAAACATACAAGGAATATAAACAAGCAAGTTGATACCTGCAGGGCCAGCACCAATGACGCAGTATTCTTTAGACATACAAAAACATAGTTGAAAAAGTGAAAATAAGGCCAATGCTGTCACTGCACAGATCTTTAAGGTAGCCATCTGCGATATTCTAAATCAGCAAAAAAGATAAATAAATACGATCCCACAACTGAATTTACTCTCGCTCACTAGTCTGCCCCCCACGCTTACAACTCTTCCTCTCCAGTTGAAATCTCGGAATACTTTAACTACTTCCTATAAAGGAGGTGGCGGACGCAGTTATGCAACAACACGGGGGTTGCTTTTGCACAATACAGCTTAAATTTCTTTTATATGTAAACAAAAGCTCGACAGAAAAAAGCAGTAATTTCGAGGCCACGCGTGGTTAGTTCTGAATGCTGCATTCATTTAACCTAATTGTATTTAAGTCCTACTTTGAGTACAAGGCTTAGTAAACAGGTTTCGCTCTCGTGTGTGAGGAAATTCCGTCAACTTGCATATCTGTGGTTAGGTTTCCATTCCGTCCATTTGGGCTGTTTCAATCATGGGAAAGAATCATGGGAAAGTTCTTAAAAGGGATGCCCCTTTTTGCCAGCCAGTGATGTTTCTAGCTTTCATCAAGCAATTTATTGTTTGTAGCCTCCCATTTTATATGTGTAGCCCCCCCCACTAATTAATTGGCAGCGCCTACAATGTTGGGGAAAAATTTGTGACCATGAATTAGACACATTGGTACTGGTAGACAGTGGGCAACACTCATCAACTGGGGGATTTCTTTTATTTTGAAGGACACTACTGGAACAGCATTGGCTTTCTGAGGACTTTCCCAAACGGCAGTGTGTTCAAAATGCCCTGACACTGCATCGTGCAAAACCAGAGTTGAAAGGACGCTACATGTATTTCTGTGAAAAGAAGTCCCTTTTATTTCCTCCATTTATTACCGAGAGCACTCGTTACTCTCGCTACGTCCATATTTAGTTAAAGTAGCAAAATACTTTTAAACTTATCTGCTAGTTTCACACATGGACTACCCGTTTGCTGGCTAAGTAACCAGATATCAGCTCCAATTATCGATTTATGGTTTCCTGTACACTAACCTATGAATAGGTAAATTTCATTCGTTGTTGGCAGTCTGTACATGTAATGCAACGAGCTTCGGTCAAATTCATGTTACATGCAGCGTAAAAAAACTTCCGGAATTCTGTTGTAGACACGGACGAACATCAGCATAAACATTCTTGAAGGGTAACGCCTTCTTTGTAGGCCAATGGAATAAATCCCAGTATTTCTACCAGGACTATAGAATTATGGCCTACAGTAACACGGTTTCTAAGGCTACCAAATATATATGGTGAACATGCTACAGCATTTTCAATATCTTCTATATAATCTGTAAGACAAAGTGAAAATCAACATGTTCCAGAATCGAATTAATTATATTTAATCGTACATGTCTTTGAGATCCTCCGAAACGAAAACAATTCTATCATTCCTCTCATCCAGAAATGTTCATAACTAAACTATCCTGTACACAAATTATGAGATCGATTAACATCATTAATTTGCATTTTAAGATTATAATTCGTATCAAAAATCACCCTAACTGTGCATTTATATTTTTTAATATTTGCTGGCAAATCATACAACATAAAGGAAGGAATAATGAAATCAATTTGCAGCATAGTAAGTTGGTTTATATTAACTTTGATATTTCTCAATTCAAGAAGGAAGCGTCTTACTTCGAGGTGCTTGTGAATTGCCAGAGTATTTTCTCGGCAATACTGAATAAGCATTGAGTGACATGGTAAACGATGTTTACCTGCAAAATCTGGAAAAACTTTCTACCTGCACAGCTTTTGACAGCAACGCAATAGAACAGTCACAGGATCCTTTTCTGAGATATTTGTTGACCAAGTGCTGACGAAAGTTACTCTGAACTGTGCTAGGCCATCGTCAAATGTTTTTTAAGATGATTATTCAGATAAATTCTCTTCACAATCTGATATCAAAGATTGCAATTCAATGGCTACTATGTGGTATGACGATTGCAGCTAACTAAACAACTGCCTTCGCCTTAGAATGCACAGCTTGTGTCAGTGCAAATTGAGCGAGAAAGCGTGAATAATATATTTGAAGTGATTCTCTAGAATCCGACAAGTGATTGAAGCTGTATATAGAATGGGTTCTTTTTTGAACAAGAAGGTATCGTCTTAAGTGCACCTGCTGTATAACCGGTGGATGGTATTGTGTCTTTTCTATTTAAATGAGTTGATACCTCGTGCTGGATATACGTTCTTATCATTTGTGGCAGATTTATTTTAAAATCAATCATTCCGATACTGTCAGATATATCAATTTAGCATTGGACCATAATGTTGAAATCTGACCAGCAAGCCGTAAGCATGCTACTAATTTGTCGAATATATATAAATACAAAACATTCCTCTCGCATCCAGTAACATTGAATTCACAATAACAGAGACTAGTAAATGAAAAACCAACATATTCTCCGAATTCAAAGCAACCGATTCACATGCCTTCCCTTAAAAAGTGTTCAGCCTCTTATTGAAATGTCAGCAATAGATATAGCAAACATACAGCATATATATATATATATATATATATATATATATATATATATATATATATATATATATATATATATATATATATATATATATATATATATATATATACACTCAAATAGCTCCAATCATATATATACATATACGAGTATATATATATATATATATATATATATATATATATATATATATATATATATATATATATATATATATATATATATATATATATATATATATATATATAAGAAAGGATATATATATATATATATATTCCTAAATATGTGATATGGTAGAAAAAGTGATAAAAAGTAAGCCCACAGTGGCGTAACCAGTTGTATTGGAGTTCATGAAGAGAAGATAGACATCTACTGATAACATTGAGTGTAATCACTTATCTATAGACAGATCAAAAAGTAGGCAAAATAGAATCTTGAGGTACAGTTGAGGTACAGTCACGAATTTGACCGCATAAAATTTGGGTTTCTTTTTAATCTAGCAATTTGAATATTTTGATCAATTTTTCTCTAATTTCTGCGTCTTTATCTCTCAGCCTAAAAGCGGCTGTTCTGTACTGCATATCATATCTGTGATTCGGTATAAAAATGTATTTTAATTGTTATTTGGGGATCGAGTAAAGAAGCATGGGAATTAGAACATATTGGTAGGGTTACCACATGCTCTGCTTCGAAAACTCATGAGTTTGCGATTTTTATTACTTGTTCCGAATGTACAAATGTATGTGGATGTGATACAAAGACAATATATGAATTGTACGATAAGCATTTTGCATCTAAAAACTGGAGTGAATCTTCTAACTTCACCTTTTTCATTTCAACATAGAATTGGCAAGTTGGATAGTAATAGTATTGGAGAAAATCATAAAATAGGGTTAGCAGAATACTGGTAAAGCTCTTGCCATTGCGTAGTAACTCGGTAGAGCTTATGAAAATTTGTAGCAGGCTAATAAACTTAAAAGTAAAAGAAGGTTGGTTGAAACCAGATTTTGGTAACTGATCCGTGTACGCTTTCCAGGAAAGCTAAGAAAAGACATACTAAACTAAAAATTTTAAAAATATTAAAAAGTAACTTTACAGTACCTGCTTTATTATGTTCTTCTGTTCAAGTTTTATGTCAGCTATCGAATGGTGCAACTTAAAAAGGAATAGAGAACAAAGCAGATAATATCACAAATTGATAACAAACAATCAGGACTAAAATTAATGCACGATCACGGTTTGAAAGCTTCAGGAGGCTAGATGCTAAATATCGTCTTAAAAGAGATTTCTCTCGTCGTTTGCTTGCTAAGTAGACAGAGTTAAAAAAAACAACAGCACAGATCGATGTAATTTAACAGATTTGTTTGCCCTTCTGATCCCAGGTCGCATCTTTATTGATAACTTGGATCCTTGATATTCTCAAATATTGATAAAATTAATTGCATAATCAACAGCAAAGCAATGCTCAATCTTGCATCACTACCAGAAGCTAGTTGAGAATTTTGGTCATCGGTTTTCACCTAATTTTGGAAAGTCAAATTGAAACTTCTAAACGAGATACAAATGTACAAACGAATAAAACTCTATGTTAAAGAATTTACAAAACTAGCGTCTACTTACTAACTTAGTTGCTAAGTTTATAATCTAAAACCAATCTTTACCTGCTTCTTTCAATCAAAAAGAATCATAACTGGCACTCACTCGACAGTTATAGTTTTACTATATGCTCCTGCTGTGTCGAGCAAACCTTCGTACATCTGCCTGTACTGTGGGAATCTTCGAGATTGGCTATGATTAATTAATGAAACAGAGATAGTCTCATCGCTGTGGCTCTTCACACAAGGCAGTAAGATAGAAACTAAACATACCTCTCTTATTTTGCACGAGCCAACAGTTCTCAATGACACGAACAGAAAAGTGAAACAGTTTACAAATAATTTCAATATATCCAATAGATTCACATAGATATGAGTCACGGTAAAAATTGGAACTCATTGCAAATAGAGTGCACGTGGAAACAAGTCTTTAATCTATGGTATTATTTTTTCAGTTTACTCAAATCTTCTAACGTGCATTGTAACTAGATAGGAATTTCTACTCCATGAGTTTGTTTCTATCAAAACTGAAATTGATTGTATGGTTCTAAATAAGAAATCCCTTCGCCCTACGATCTTCTATCATTTCAACGTGATGCTAAACAGTCGTGAAACGTAAGCAGACGATACAAATGAAAGATGACATTAAAATTGTAAAAATGCCTAATAGTCAATTCTCACTACTCTGTACAGTTTTGACCGATCACAAATTACGAAATAAATATAAAATCAATATTATATCCCCATGCAAAATCAATACGAAGTAAAATATGATATATAATGAATGAAATAATCACAACTCTGCAACATCATTTGCTCGAAAAATATACAAACGAAACAAACGTAATTTACATAGCTTCAATAACTAACGATCCTTAAAGAAAGCGGAACGAATAATTCTCTTTCTCATCCACAGTCTCGTATAATAATACGAATAACTAATATAATAGTACTAATAATATGCCTTGGTTCACATTATGAAAGCGAAAGAGCAATTGCAAAGAGGAACATTTGAATAGGAGTCCAAATACGAACTTTCCGATGACGATTAAATTGCATGACGTACACGTCAACTATACAAAGGTTAACACAATACATAAGTTGCATGTATATATATGTATATATACAACTAATTCTCAGCCGCATCTACTAAGGATAGAGATTGCATAAGACGAACAAACCAAAACTACACTTGTCTTTTGAGTACTGATGAAGATTTGAATCGAAACGTTTACTCAAAAGCTAAGTGTATTTTTGGCTTATTCCTTCTATATATAAATATATATATATATATATATAAATATATAAATATATAATATATATATATATATATATATATATATATATATATATATATATATATATATATATATATATATATATATATATATATATATATATATATATATATATATATATGTATATTTATATATATATATACCCATATATTCATGCACACACACACAAATCCATTTATTTATGCAAATATACACCAAATTCAGAGTGATGATATTACCATCCCATCAAAGTTAATATTCCATGATAAATTTGTGAGTTCCAGCAAACTGATTTCTCTCATTATACAACCTCTTATCGACAAGGATGTCGAATTCTTTCAAAAACAAACTGCTCTTACATCCGAAAGACAATTACCTAATCAAAGGAATCTATGAAGCACGCAGTTTCATGGAAACTTTGGAAAACTACATCGAAATACTTAAATAACATAGAAAAAAGCTGCTTTAAAAATAATGAAGCATAAAATGTGATTGAACTTCTGACAGGATGATGGCAGAAACATAATGACATGGATGAAAAACTAAACTCCAAAGCTCATGAATAATTGATCTAATTTTAAATCTAATATTTTGAAGACCAAAGGACAACTAGCCCAACAACTTAATTTTGTAGGTCATAGGAAATTGTAATTAAAGAACTGTCTTAATGTTAGCAAAAGAATAAACATAATAGAAACTTAATTTATACAAAAGTGCACGTTAAGAATATAAATGACGACACAACTCTCTCTCCCCTCGCATTCAACATAGACAACATAACTTAACAAATACTATTGTTTCCTAATTCGTACTAATGGTTTGCATAGTTAGTTTTCCAATCGGTCACGCCTACTTGCAATCATCTACATATCCTCGTTCATTCTCGAATCTTCTGCACAGCTTCTCATTTCAACATTATAACAAGAGCTTCACAAACAGTAATGAAATAATTATAACTGCAAGATTGGGAATAAAGATACATCTAGGCAAATATTCATAGGTGAATTAACAAGTTCTCTTCTGCAACTGACATCCATCTCATATGTCGATAGGTTTTCTTTCCTGGCTTCTAAGTTAAAAGATGTAGCTCAGATCTTCAAACCAATCACATTGTACCAAAATTCATAATTAACATTACCACAGGTGACTTTTCCAAGGCTCTTTCTAAACATACGACGCTTTCTCCTACTACCATGTTAAAAAATAACTTAACAATGAGGACTGATCCCATTCTACATCTTTTCCAATAACTCTGGGTTACTCTCCATAATTAACATGAGAAGCATATCAATGTACTGTCTCATTCGATGATTTGCCGTTTCTTGCTGCTTCAATACATTTAGAACTTCTTCCTTGTCAGCCGATAACAACTCGTCAGCTAGGGATGCTTGTTTCTAGATGCGAAATATTTCAAACAAAGTGTTCAGTATTTTCACAGTCGGTCAATTAACCAACAGCAAATAGTCACGATTTAATATAAATATAAATATAAATTCCGATATAAATTTTGTAGGTCTTCGATAAATTTACAGCGGGACAAATCTAGTAACAAGTTGTCTTCAGGCCCGTCGCAAGAACCCTTTGGTTTCAGGGTGTAGCCTTCAATTCTTCAAAAAGTACCTGTTACTAACGATTATATAACCTAATTGTACTTGAATATTCCCACGCACAAAAATGCTGGGGGTGAGACACCACCCACACCCCTCCCGGTCTCTACGTCCCTGGTTGTCTCTACAAATGCACTTTTACATGTGGAGTACCAGACTCAGGCTTTTAAATGTAAATTCGTTTAAACATGTTTAATTCCTAGATGTATCAAATGAATCATGGGATACACTTACCAAATGAAACAAAAACAAAGCAGGAAAACTGGAGAGCAGATAGTATTTCACTGAAAATTTACTAAACTTTCAATCTCTATACGAATTTTTTCAGTTCACTCAAACTGCTAATGCTCCTTGAAACCTTTAATAAACCTAAGCCTAATGTTTGCATCTAAGCTAGTGATTATTCTTGACAATATGCTATTCTAGAAAGAGAACGCACAAATGATTGCAATTCAACCGCTTTTCATCTTTATGAATTAGCAGGATAGCGGCCAAAATGTTTGAGAGCTTTGATTAGGTCTATTTTCTCCCAACCTAATTGACCAATCATCATGCAATATGGGCCTAATCCTAGCATGAATAGCTAGAATCCTGCATGATGATTGGTTAATTAGGTAGGGAGAAAATAGACCTGATCTGAGCTCTCAAACATTTTGGCCGATATGCTTGAATTGGCAAGAATATAACTAAAGTATGTACCTCTTGCTCAAAAAACGTTTTGTGTTGCATCAGTTGATCACGTAAATCGTCTTTTGTATTTTTCAATTTATCATTTTCCTAAAAATAAAATAATCCACATTAACCTATGGCTACAGACAGAAAAACTGTCACATCTACCATAATTTAAGTAAGCAAACGTATTTTCTAATCAAAACACTTCTAGATGTTTGCAACAACGAAAAGAGAAAATAAATCTCACTATTTTAAGGCGATCTATCTCTTTAATCAACTCATTTTTCTCGTCATACTGTAATTCTGCATTACTCTTTAGATGACGAACTGTCTCCAGTTCCTCTGTCAATAATGCTATCTCCTGCAAAGCAAAACAGACTCGTCATTAAATGCATAAAAATACGAAGTATAAAAAGCAACTCTAAGTCGCACATTTCAAGTGGCACGACTGATCTAGACACCAACTAAAATATTCTTATTCCGTGGTTCCATGTCTTTATATCTCGTATACTGTACATTATGATGCAAAAACAAAAAACATGAATCTATAACATTCTGTGCAAATGTTATCTTCACTTGATAACAATGCTTTGTACAAAATGGATGTCCAATTTCTATCAACGTCTATTCCTTCGTAGGCATTTTCAGACTACAAATAAATAAGGACAAACACTCTAGTAAATCTGCAAGAGTTATCAGAACAAGTTGAAAAAAGCAAATACATGTAATTTTTCGTTTTGAAGTCTTTCCAGTTCTTCATTCTTCAGGCGTAACCGATGACGCAAGTCAATAAGAATACGATCTTTTTCGACTAACAATTCATTTAACTCATCAATCTTCTGCTGAGCAAAACGCCGATCCTAAAAGAAAAAGTCGTGGAGACATGTCTAGTGCACTCTTTCTCCTTTTCATGGAAAAAGAAGAGTTAACCAAGGGAGAATTCCCGGTTGGGTATGATGAAGTTTTATTCAGTCTGATTCTAAGCAACCAAGGGAGAATTCTTCAATTGTCAAAGTAAACGGGAAACCGTAAGTGTCTAGTATGTTTGTTGGTGACAGCCCAGAGGCCTATAGCTAAGCCACCGTCAAAGGAAGGATGAATAAAGCTAAGAAAAGCGGGAGATACGATAAAGTTTTTTCATTTTAGATTTGAAAGAAGACAAGTTCAAATTGTAGGATTCAGAGAACAAAGAGGAAGTGAAATAATGAAGATGAACAAATGACGCAAAATACCTCGATTGAAACCTCAAGTTCCTTTCGTAACATCGGTTCAACGGTGGATAGTTCTGAAATCTTATTTTCAGCTTTCTTCAAACTAGAGGTGAGAAAAACTTTGCTACAAAGTGCATTTTTCTAACACAGGATCTTCAACACTTTTACGAAAGGTGTGTAGGAGCTTAGATTTCAAACAACCAAAATTGTAGTCAAATTGAACTGAAAGCTTCCAGTTCATACATTAAGTTCGCAATAATGGGCATGAAGACTTTTCTGATCCAAAACTCGTTTAACTGCATCCCTAGCCTCATATACGCTATTTCTTTGGCCTAATGTAAACACTGATAGTAAATTGTGGCTCAAGGATCGGTTTGTTGATTGCAGAGATGACATAGCCGAACTTAGATTCAATTGGTAAGTTGCATATACAAGAATTTATTTGTAAGACCTTCTACCAAAATAATAAAGAAGTATAAGAAAAGGAGATAAGAATCATGAAGGAAGAAAGCAAAAGATATATAAATACAATTAAAATGGAATGCATACTCTGATTGGATCTGTTCAAGTTGTTTTTCATGTTCTCTTTGCAACTTTGACTAAGATCAGAAAAAAGTTGACAAATAGAGAGGAAGAATTCAACAGTGAACCATGTCTCAGTTACACAACTATATCATGTGCTCGTACAGCAACCTCCGGTGCAATTAAAAAGCGTATTTGAACTTCGCAATTTGCACTATGTCAATAGATATACAGTAATACTTGTGAGAATATGAGCAGATATGAAAGAGAAACTAGTTCAACTTCGACAGCATATCTACATGAAACAATATAAATATTTATATTCACGAGTCACCCTGGACAGATGGCATACAAGACTACCCACCTTCGCAAAGGAAATTGAACACCATCTACAAACACCACAAGAAATTCTCAAATCTATTTCATGGGAAACTACCAGCTTAATTGCGCTTAATTGCGATTTGTAGCGTAAACGTGCAATCCAGTGAAAATGAAGAAATACATGCAGCTAGAATCTGAAGATCTTTTGACAAGATAAACTCGGGTTCATGGGAACTGGGAAAGATATTCCCACGAAAAGAGACTTTCTGGCTAAACCCTCGTCTAGAGATAACATCGTGACAATAAAGCAGGTAATTATGCCGACACTGTACTTAATTATTTCACAATTTTTATGCTTTGATGTGGAGTTCTCAAAATTTTAGGGAATTAGGCAAATTCATACCATACGATTTCGCCAAGAAAACAATACGAAACTGATATGAAAAAGATTAAATATGAGATCTTTAATCCAAGTTTGATTAACAATGTTGATGTCATAGCGTGTAATAACAACGGACTAGAGGTAAGACTGCGGTAGAAAGGGCAGTAGGTAAGGAAGCATCAAATGTACCAAGGCAGCAGAATATTTTTGACTTTCTTGATCAACACTTTCCTTTGTTTCTGACCTGGCTTCGTGAAGCTGTTCCTCCAATATTGTTATCCTGAAGAAAACAAGTACTTAAATACTAAAACAACTGAGAAAAACTTTGTAAAAACTATGGCAAAGAAAGGAAAACAAGCTAAACCAAAGAATTTGCAAATCAAAAGCAATCATCAGTATTAGCACCACCTTAATGAGCAAAATGACAATCTTAGGCCAATTCTGCAACATTTCCTATATTTTAATGCTTCACAGAAATAAATGAAGCATCAGGAAAACGATGAAGCAGGTTTGCAATGAGTATATGTATTTAAAGAAAGAACACTTCAGAACCGTGAAATGATAAAGCATACAAACCAATCGTAGAAGATATTGACTAGAACGCGCGTTTGCTAGTTCAAAGCTGCAGGTTGAGATTATTTGCTAAACAGCTTCAAGTCAAGCAGCGAAACACTCTAAATGCAATTTGCATTTGAATGAGGCACGGGTAACCTGCGACTTGTGCAAAATGAGAAAATGAGATTGATGAAGACCTGCTAGTACAGTAGCTGCACTTAAACTACCTCAAATTGGATGACAAACAAAGTACCCCAAGGCTACAAGGAAGAGTTTAAAAACTACCTGGATTTGAAGCTGCTGTGACAAAACACATGATTTTCAAAACAGAATGCAAACTGGGATTCACTCCCTTGAAAGTTTAGGTCATTTATTCCTCGAAGGAGGGGAGCCTTTTGATACATGAAATCAGCTAATACTACTGTAGACGGGAGGCATTTAATTATCATAATAATACGATAGGGGAGCAGCCTCATAATGAAACTGAAACACATTTGATATCAAGATACATTGTACCTCTTTAATAATTTCCTACTTTCTTATATTGTTTGTAAGTTATATAATCTTGCAAAAGCTAGTCGCGCAATAGCTTTGTGAATGATTTGATCAAATACCTGATACACGCTTCTCATTAGGAAGCGGCGATTTTAACCGGTCTAAGCATGTCATCTATCTCATGGAGGATAGCTCAATTTCTGCAAGCTGTACTTAATGGATCGTAAATAAACTGAATTTTACGAGGACAAAAGACAATTTAAACTAGATGGCGGCTATTTGATATAAGAAATAAATACATCGTGTTCGAATGATTCAATAAGTGGACCCGTCAATATACGAACAGGTACTGCTTATTATCACTATCCTACAACAGGCAAGCGGTTGGCCAAACATCATTGCAATTCATGCTTGGCAGAACAAACATTATACAGTAGAAACACGCATAAAAGAACCTGTTTCTATAGGAACCTTGAGGCTGAAATGTCATCTGTTCAGCCCTCTAAATAAGAACACCATGGAAGCTAAAACTGGGAATGGTTCTTATATAATAGGTTTCATGTTATTTGAATTAAAAACTCAAGAGTAGAACCTTTCATAGGCTATCATAGTAAACAAGGATTCCGACCTAAAGGTGCCTTAAAGAATTGTCAAAAATTCTATTATTGAAAACAGTATGCGTGCAAAGGTATGTACTGTATATAAGAACTTTGTTAAGAACCTAACAGGCTGGAATTAAGAATACCAGTCCATTAATTAAGAACCTATCCAGGCTGCCCAGAAAAAATCTAGGGTCTTTTGTGCGGGCCTCTACTGTAATTCATTTCTGCTGCCAAAGTAAAATGTTGAACCAGCCCAGATGACGGTATACACAAGTTCGCTGACTCCCTTATGGGCATGGGGCGGTATACAATTCAAGATAGAGAAAGCTCTATAGCATTCTAGATATTAAGTAAACTTTTCTGCTATTGCAATTAGGTTATTTACTTTCCTTTTAAGTAGAGTAAATCATAGAATTGTAATGTAGACGAAGGGTCTCTTGAAAATCAGCACTCGCTGAAGAGCTACCCTCTTTAAGCATCCGACACGACATATTCTTAGGAGAATTCCATAATTAACAGTGAAAACTTTTGGAGAGGTTTAAATAATGAAGATAGACACGATACTCATGTCAATCATATGAATGTAGAACTGATACAGTAATTCCAAAAATATCAAAATTTGTCGTCTAGTGTAAAACATAACTGAAGTGAATAGCTTCGAGGTTTTTAAGCCAGACAAAATGGACTATGACGTCAGAGACACCACGGATAACGGATACATGTTGCTTCAAACAACATAAATTTGAACAATATCAGAAATAGTAATATTGTGGTAAATAAAAGCTACAAACCTCTCCAAAAGTTTTCGATTATCCAGTTTTGATTTCATTTGCTTTTCGCGATGGTCCTCTTGGTCTGACTGAAGGATAGACACTTGGCTCGACAGGGATTTAATCTGGAAATACCAAATGCAACAAGAACTCAAAATATATATCAAAGACGAAACGTAACTCTATACAAAGAACTAAAAAATAATGAAAAACAACTTGTTTTTGTTGAAATGACGTTTAGTCAGATTTATAACCTTGTTCTATTATCGATGCTAGCTTTCAGGCTTTTTTCCACTACACTCAGATATTTTAAAGTATCGAGGCTATATTTGCAAAAAAAACAAAGAACCGCAAGCACAAGTCCAGCCTCAAAAATAAAAGTCAATACTGATATTGTGAATAAAAATACAAAACTTTTAGGTCTCAGGAAGAATCAATCTCGCAAAAATGCATTTCCGATAGAAATATAGGCAGGTAGATGGACCAACAGGCTACAAAAGGCAGCTATGCAGGCAGACAATTAAAAAATCGACAAACAGAAAACCTTCTTATGTTCAGTTATTTTACAATGAAACATAAACTCATTTAGTGTGAATATTTGATGCCCCTGTTTGTGTATTGCAGTAGGTAGATGTACACGACAAGACCTTGTTTTCAAAATTCAAAAGGAGGAATAACACTACCTGACCAGCCAATTCTAGGACTTGGCATTCGCTGTCTGAATGTGCACTGTGACTTCCAATGGGTAGGAATAACTCATCAGTGCTGTTGTGCAGACTGCAATGCGCGGAGTTTACCATGCGAAGGCGCCTTGGAAAGCAAACAGAACGGGATAAACTTAGAAGTGTAAAAGAGAAAAATAATTAATTAAGATCGAATGAAAAGGACACGTGGCGTGTGCATAGCAACAGAAACTTAATCGAATGCAATTTTGTTTTCAATGAATTATGCAAGTTAGTAGAAATATGATGGACTACAGATGTAATGAAAAAAGGGAGAATTGTTTAACATAGGTTCGATCCAATGGGAAGATGTACAATCACATAAGAATATAAGAAAAAATAGGATTTTGCAGTGAAAAGCTATCAAATATTCATATGAGACTAATGACACAAAGACTAAGTAATTGAATAACAATTAAATCCATAATTATAGTGAATTTATCGATATTGAATATTAGCGAGAAAGAGGAAAGAAATCGAAAGGATACAGAAGATTCTCAAGGCCAACAAAAATTCAAAATGTTTTGTGATAGTTAGTATACCTTGCAACCGCTGACCCAGATACACGCCGAACATGACGACTTCAATGAAAATAAACGATATCATAGTCTATTTATCAACATTTTTTTCAAAAAAAGTAAAAGCTAAATAATGACAACACAAGAAACTTAAATGAACAATTTTTATCCAAGGAACCTAAGTAATTACAGAAAATACGAAACTATACTCTTTTTTAATAATAACTATAGTATAAACAACATACTTTATAAACCACCGAGGTTCGATTTGCCAAAAAAACTAAGAACACTGCCAGAATATGGTCAGCTTCAGAAGAGAATTTTTAAATCATTTAACTAGCAACTGACAGTTATTAGGCAAACAAATCCTGATGATGTTTCTAATAAACACATTTATTATTTTTAAAAATAGCCAATCCGAATATTAAATTGTATATTGCATGCAGTTCCTCAAATATCTGCAAAAAATCACTAATGAAAGATGATTTTAAGGAAATTTGAGTATGAAATTATGAGAAACTTAAGAGCAAATAACGAGTGCATGATGAGAATGTTCAGATTCTCAAAATAATGGACGGTAATCTGGATTTCATTATTTGTGAGTGTATTTAGTGGTTTCATACTCTAATAAACATTTTGACAGCGCAACAGCCGACAAGCAAATATCGTCCATGGACATCTTGATTGTAACTGAGTAACTATGTCAACCACATGATGAGTTCTATTGATGAGTTAGACTGTTTCATCAACGACAAAGCCCTTGTGAACGATACTGCTCGATTAATCATGGGAAACAAAATCAAAACGATTCATGCAAAGGAACCACTACAAAAAATTCATACCTTCTATCTGGCGTTGAGTAATCAGAATGAATCGAGGCCGTTTCGTCATTATCACTACCTTCTCCGACTCCCTCAAAACCTTCCTCTTTCGATGCATGCCCGCTCTGCTTTCCCAATAAATGTTTACTTTCAAAAATAGAACGGTGCTGCTTCCTGTGTTTATGCATTCCATTCAATGGATATGTTGAGTATATAGACAAGAAATCCTTTCCTTTACCATGTTCGCCTTCATTGTTGTTACTCGAAACTATATGTTGCAGATCACGTGGTGGACTCACTAATATTTCGTCTAAGTCTGCACAATAATCATTGGTGGAAGCAGTGCTGTGAGTTGGACTGTCTGGCTGCAACAGACACAACAAAACACAAATGTTTGACATCATATGGCTTACAATAGGTTCATTTTTTTATCTGAATTCAGGCAACGTTTTAGTAAAATAGAAACAAGGTGCTATAGGACCATGGTTGAAGACTTGTGGGTTGGATAAAGAAATTCCACAAGAACAATATGCTATCAAAAAAACATCAAAAACTGGAACTTCTCAAAGAAACAATTTCAAATTGATATGGGTAAGATGCTATACAAAAGGCTGGAGTCAAAAGTTATATAAACCAAAGTTCTGCTATACAAGAGCTGTAGTTTTTGATGCAAAAAACGAATCATTTATCATTTGAAATAAGCACTTTTGACCATTCTCTTCTTTAGCTATTTATACCCATATACGCATTATCTACTTCATCACTATACATCATTATATATATATCATTAAATATCATTATATATATCATTATATATCATTATATATCATTATATATATCATTATATATCATTATATATCATTATATATCATTTTCTACTTGCTTGATCTATTGGTACATCAAATGCAGATGACCAAACCAGTTCTAGTAACAGAAGCCATAATGATTTCATATCCAAACTGAACCAATAGACTTCAGCTAGGCCTAAGATACTAGTCATTATAGTGCTAGGATACAAAAAGCTGCTTTTAAGAGAGGCCAGCTAACAAGCCCAAAAAGCAAAAAACCCAAACAGACAGATGGCACATACAAATAGCAAAACATAACTCATAGAACCACTAAAGTTCATAAGAACATCATTCAAGAGACCAAAACTTGATAGTAATAGTAAAAAATGCAAGGAAGAGAAAAAATCAGTGCTTAATTCTTACATCTTCAAAAAATCCTTCACTATCTGTATAGGACCTTGATCTTTGATCAGCTAATATTTGTGAATTTGCTAATGTCTCTTGCTCCACTAGAGGAAAAATATTTAATTATTTAGAAGTTTAAATTTTCTTTATATCTTAATCATATCTTATTAGGTTCAACCTTAAAGGGCTCCAAGAAAACAACTTACATCTTTCAATATAATCCTCCTATTCCTATCTTTCATTTTCTGTTTTGTTTAGTTGGAGCCTGGGTTGCATCCAGGAAGAAAAGACAAAGCAAGTTTGAGAGTAACATGATTTGTACTTCCTAACTAAGGAAGTTAGCAGGCACACACTTACTAGACCAGCATGAAATTTGCCAAGAAAACAGCAAGTTCACTAATGATTGCCATTCCTAGATTAGGACATAGTATTTCTATCATTTTATCAAACACTTTGAACTTTCACTTTCTAACTGGATGAATCATCCTCTCTCCAAAGAATGTGAGTTTGAATAAGACAGTGCCAAATAAGGCCAATGGTGCTACAGAATCCAGGGAATCCAGGACCCACCAGTACCTCTGTCAACAGTGATAACACTGAAATTATTCACAGGCCCTATTACAGGTGGTTAAAATATGATAACTTTTCATCATTTTCCTTCCTGCCTCTCCTTTGTCCAAAAACAATTTCATGTCACACAGCATTTGATTCTTTGCTATTGTACAAAACTCTAATAAACAACCTACCATTGGTGATCTCTTTAACTCTATGACAGAAATCTTCAAAAGTAATTTTCCCATGACCATTTGGGTCTAACTGTTTTAAGATTGGCTCCAATTCCTATGAAAAATAAGTAAACAAAATAAATGTCTTTTCATCAAATAAAGGAATCCTTTTGGTTTTAAACAAAAAAAAGATAACACACACACCTATGACAATTGGCTAATGGGCCTCTTTCATGTGAGGGGATATCTGAATACAGTTATAATACTAATGGTGACTATTATCATCAAAATGGCTTTATAAATCAACAGGCTAATAAAATAATTGAAATTTAAGAAATATATAACTATAATGCTACACCCAGGGATGCCTACACAGGGGGGCAGGGGGGCCCTTTCCAAGGACTTAATTATTTCAGTGCAAAAATGTTTATAACACACCCTCAATAGGAACCGTGCCCCCCTCCCCATAGTGTGGGCAGGCATGCCTGGCTACACCAGTTATCAAAACTATTTCTGAAATAAAACAATAAAGTTCTAAGAGAACTTGAAAGATAATACTAAATATGAAGCTACATAAAAAGCAGTTATATCTTTAATGTTTTTGGATTATGTTCCACAAAATCAATGTTAAAGATGAAATCTCTCTTCCCCAACAAAACAATTTACTAGTGATGTAAATGTCAAGAGGATTTCAGCAGGGCATAAGGAGATTCCCCTGAACCACCTTGAGTAAACTCTAAACAATCTGAAGTGTCATTTGCCTATATTGAGTGCTAATATAGTCTTCAAGAAAATAAAACATGATTAGTGAAGTAATTAAATGCAAATTGGAGAGGTGTAGTCCAATTATGATATTAACTTATCACTTAACAATAGTTCATTGAAAAGCTGTAAGTTTCATTTCCTTCATTCAACTCTAATGGCCTATTTATGATATTGTGGCAAATGCTATTTAATGTATTACAAATATTGTCATATTAAGTGGCCAGAATCTATGTGAAATGTTGATCCAACAGACTTATTCACATAATATTGTATTGCTGAAGAAAGCGCTTCTCTGTCTGAATAATTTTGTCTGTTACGTAAAAGGAAGCTGCAAAGCACACGGAGTAGTTATATGTTGGAGAGAGGATTAACTCTTCCTTCCTGGCTCCTCAAGTCAGGCCATTGACATTGACTGGCTTCCATTGTATCAAAATATTGTTTTAAGTGCCAAACATTCCATAAACTGAACTGACTTGGACTAACCCACTCGATAAAACAGAGCGCAACCTACTATTCTTGAGAGGAAGAAGGGAAGTCCTTTGCTCCCTGTGGTAGCTTCGAAGGGGCCCTCTAAAATACACCAAAATATAATTAAAACATTAACCTTATTGAAAACAGAACTGCATAACTTGTATAGGACAAACACAAGTAAAAAAAATCAAAGAAGGAGCTCCACCAAACTGCACTGAATAAAATACCAGTATTTCCAAAAAATATCAGGCAATACCGTTAGAGAAGTAACGGATTTGACACTCCAACAGGTTCGACTGTGAAAATACAGTAGACCCTATATTAAATTCCGTCTTTCCTGCTCACAGCATAGGCACATTTTCTATAAATCGTCTCTTAGGACTATATAAAAACAGCTAAGTTTTGTTTCCTTGTCAATGTCTGACTGATAAAAGTATGTCTGCGCTAACAAACTATATCGTCCAAGACTGCAAAGCGATCTGAACAGAGATAATTCAAATAGTGGAAGGATGATGTAAAATAAGTAAAACGATAAACTTACATCTAGGTTTTCAAATGCGTGTTGTTTCCCAAGCTGTAGTAAATCGTCGATCATTACAAATCCATCGCCACTCACGTCGCAAGAATCGAACACTGGTTTAAGGTTTTCTAAAATGTCCATACTGCCATCCATTTTTCATTTACATACTAAGACTAAATACGAATACTTTTTTCATATGAAACTTCGATCAGAGCATACTTTTCGGCTAAAACTGTCATTTCTCCCCCTCTCTCAAAATCACACTTGCTTCCTTAGAATTAGCCGAATGTTTATGACAACAACCACTTGTCAAATGCGCATGCTCTGCATAATTCTCCTCCATAGCAACCACTGTCACGGTGGTGAGTCATAGGTGAGTTTTACGAGTGTAGGTTAATGTCTTGTGTCACTGTTGCTGTAATGCCTCAAGTTTTTGGAACGACAATGGCTTGCTAGTTACCGACATATCCCTTTTCATGTGAAAGATTTCATGCACATCGTAAATTTGGTCTAACAATAGGTGGGATATTCCAACAACTCATTTGCAACTGCTAAATAAAGTTTTAACTTGATATACAAATATTTTCCCTTCTTCTCATAGGAAAAATCATTCAACAAAAAGCACATCTGAGATCTCACAATGTCCTAAACTCATGAAACCAAAATATGTAAAGACAACAGGATCTAGGAGAAATTAAAAGTGAAAGTGCAAGACAATAATAACTGACTCAAGATCCATGTTAGTATGAATCTTTTTCACAGGATTTGAAAGTGAAATACTAAGAAAGAAAAGCCAATGAGACACTTTGTGAAGATTCTTTGTCATAAAATGCTTACAAAATAGTAATGACATAGAAATAAAACATAAGCATCAAGAGAATAGTTCTTGAAAAACAAAACCAACAAAATGTCTATCATCTTGACATCATTTCACCTTGTTTTCATGAATCTCACAATAAATATGCTTGGGCATGGATGCACTTGATGCTCTGTACAATATCCCACATAGTCTATATGCACTACTTTTACCTCTTTTTGAAACCATATTTCTTTCTCTCATAGAACAAATCTGTTTTTGAGCTTCCCAAGTTAACAATTTTTGGACAACCATCTCGCTAAGTGTAAAAGACAGTAACATAATAAATACATAATCTAGAAAACTCAACAAAATGCAAAATTACTAACTGGGATTCAGCTACTAAAAGTTGCCAGTTTTATACTTTTATCACTTACTTTCTCTAATAAAATCTAATTGAATAATATAATTGTCTCCATTAGTGGACACATCATCATAATGAAGTAGCAACAGATGAGAATAAAGGTTATCTTACTTTAAAGTTGTTTACTCAGACTTTTCTCCAATCAGAAGTCACGGGGATAACAGTCCATACAACCAGAACTATGTTGATTTACATATCAATCATTATAACATATATTTATATATTTATAAAATGATTAAGGTTTTAATACTATATGAATAGCTATATACAGTATTCAGATATATTGACTAACATGCAAGAAGACAGTGAAACCTCTAAACATTATAATAGCATGCCAAAATAAGCTTACATCTTTTTCTTGCACAGTGCACTCTTTACAATAATATGCATCAGACACACCAGGCCCACCGCATATGACACATCTTCCTTGGTAGGACCCATAATTACATTCATCACAAATTCTAACCAAGGTGCAAGGGCGCACATATGAATCACATATAACACATTTGCCATCACCTAGAAAGAAAAATGAAGGAAATCAATCATATGAAGGATACAACAATTCCCATCCACAAACACACAAATAAACAGACAAACAGACGAGCAAATAAGCAAAAGAACACGAGCTGCATTTAAACTTAGGGTCATTTCATCCTAAATGGACATTTTAGCCAAACTCAAGAATGACATAGATAGGTAAAAGAAGAGCGTACTTACATTTTTCACAAAGTCTTCCAATAGCTAGAAAAAGAGATATGAAGAGGTCAATTGCGGCTCCACACTATGAAATGCATAAATAACAAGGTCAGACCTACGTGCTTCCATTCTAAATTAAACAGTGAAGGAATGTACGTCAGAATAAGGGGCCAATGTATTTCTTTGATATTGAACAACATTAATCAATTAAGCTGCGTTCAAATACCTATTGAACACAACAGAAATCGCCGATCAACAATTCAAGGTGTGTACCATGCATGCAGTGACAACAAAGAAACGAACGCAGGCATTTATGAAACAGCTACTCACCTACTCCTGGCTGCTTGCGACAAAATATAAGATCAGGATGATGCTTGGCCATGACTCATATATTCTAGTCTTCCACAGGGATTAAAATAGCAAATTTTATTCCGTTCACGTCTTAGTATGTCTCATGGCCTGGAGAGATCGTGGAAGCTTCGTTGTTCTCATTCTAGGTAGGCCTTATCGTTTAGCCTCAATACCAAACTTTCAAATGAGGCTTTCTACACAGCTCAATGACCCCCATATCTGTGGCGCCTCGGATGCTAAGGGATCTTCCAAGGGAGGGGGTGGAAGACATCTAGGAGGGGGGGCAACTTTCTGCACATTCCGAAGGAGAGGAATACAAAATAAAGAGCATTTTAAAAGGAGGAATATGGAGTTTCTTCTGATGTCCTGGAGTGGCGATGAACATTCTTACGTAAAACTGAGGACGGGGACGAAAATTCCATAAAATATGAGAATGTCTTCCATCCCCTCCTAACAAGTACTTAACGACCCGTCCTTAAGTGCAGTAGAAAAAGAACGGCAAATAGCATGGGAAAACTTAAATTTCATGTTCTGTGTGCGTCCTACCATAAAGCTTGCCATTGTTGATTAACAAAGTCTTTCAAAGGAATTCTTCCTGTTTTGTTATTTACGTCATTTTAATAATTTCCTTGATAAAAAAGCAAGAGTTTATTGCAGACCTCACACCAATATTCTAAAAAATCTTACCTTTTGAACATTCACGTGTAAAGTAGACAATGAAAAGAGAAAATGAAAAGAGAAAATGAAAAGAGAAAATAAAATAGTCAAGTCACATCATCATCTCATTTACTATTTTCTACAGTTCACTTACAACTTTATAATATGACAAAGAAATATCTTAGAAATTAAATAGATCAAATGACAGTTAACAGGGAAAAATTTTGAAGCTATGGCATGTGCTAATCAGATCATTAATAACGCATGATCGATAATTAACAAAAACATTGAAATCGTAAATCAAAAGCAAAAATCTTTCACGTTCTCAAGTAATAAGTTGCAAAGAGACATCTAAACATCCAAACAACATTCGAACTGCACTGAGTTATACACACGCGCACACACGGAAACATTTTGCCCAAATCGTTCGAAAACGAAACCCAAGTTCATCCATAATTTTGCGATGTGTTTTCTTAGTATCTTCATAAAACACTAGGAATTATGACTTATGATTCATTATCAAGTTGATTATCAATTAAGGAAATTAATTATCAATACCAGTTTGCAGTAAAGGATAAAAAACGCCAATTCTGCCTATTTTTAGGGCGGCAACATCGATCTCTATTGAACGCAAAGGTTGCAAGATCAAGAAAATTGATTGCTTGAGATCAGACGTTTCTCTGCTATTTCAAACTTAAAGAGAAATGAGACTAGTGTTATAGCCTTGGTGATGACACTTGTCACAGTTCCTATTAACACTATCGTTGAAAATCTTCAAGTGGTTTGCTGATGTCAAAGCAGTTTTCTATTCTTGAACCACGAAGATTTTTGTTGCTTCCTTTAAATACCAGAAGAGCTACATATGACAAAATCTTGATCACAACTACGAACCAAATGAACAGGGCATTTCAAGGGAAATTGCAGATAAAAACATAAATTTATATAACTAAAATCAAGCTAAGACAAAAATAAAACAAAATAAAAACAAAATTAAAACAAACCATATGTCCTCGCAGCTACTAGCCAAAAACAAACAATTTTAAATACCATCTTTATAAATAAAATAATGCAATACACACGGGGCACTGTTCGGCGGCTTCAATACAGCAAGATTACCAAATATGACAAAGTACTGGACTACATAACGAGACGTGTTCCGTAAATCATTAACAAACTGAGTAATGCAACGTACAACCTGTGATAAAACGAACAAACCCTGCAACACTAAATTACCTTGTATACTGTGATGATACATCTACCGAAGTGTAAAACTATGGCTGAGAATGAGAATCGTGTTTAAAATTTGACTTTAAACAACCAACCAATATGAACAAGTCCGTCTCAAGCTACTGATGAGTGCGTGGTCTGTAAAACAGGGCGAATGTCATCTCTTGAAGAATTTGTGTACAATCTATGTTGAAGATCTAGCATATCTTTATGAAAAAAATAACTGTGATTAGCAACAGCAAAACCATAAGGTTAGTGTGCACTGCACTTTCAAATGCTCCCTTCAACTAATTACTTTTGAGATTCTTCTCAATTGATTTCTTTTGAAGTATCCAGAACATCACTTGAAAAGGATTTCTATAAATAAATCAATACGAATTAAGATAAAAAAAACACAAAACATCTAGGCAATGTGGTGATTTTTTAATATAGATATCTTGCTGAGATTTAATACATTATAACTGTTGTCGTTAGATGAGCAAAATCACGAGAAAAGGCCCACAAATGTGGCAGGGTGTCCACTGAGTTGAAGTTGAAATTCCAGCCCAAGTTTCAGAAAAGTGATCTTTTTCCAGCCTTTTGGTCAGAAAAAGCACATTGTTCTCCAGCCATACCATTGAAATTGCAGTCCGATTATTATCAGAAAGTATTGCGTGGCCATAAATTTCCAATACACTGGAATTTCCGATATAAAGTAAATTTCTTCCAGTAAATCACCCCCGCAGGGTAAGAATTTCTAGGAGCACTTCCACTCAGTCATAACTACAGATGTAGAAAGTTGTGAAAATAACAGGAAGTGAAACATTTGCTGGACATCTTGTTTGTGGGTGGGAACTTTGGCATTTCAGAACTTTACAACACAACTGACTGCAATTGCATTTTGAAAAAGATGAGTAAAAACTGTAATTAGACCCAAAAATCAAAATTCCAGCTTTTCCAGCCAAATTAGGAGAAAACCATATGGTTTTACAGCTTTTCCAGCCAAATTCTGAAAAAAGGCCCATTTTCTAGCTTTTCCAGCTATTTCAGCTTTTCCAGCCAGAGTGAACACCATGTGTGGAAAACACTACAATAAGCCAAACCAATTTGCTATGGCAACATCAAGAAGGCTTTTGATAGAAAACAAATACGAACATTGTTATACGGGGATCCGACTAAGTTGCAATTTCATAATCGCGATTAACCTCCGTTATAAGATTTGATTGCAAAGAAATGAACAACAAACCTCTTCACTGTTAGTAATGACAGTCTCGACAGTCTTTGTAGTAATCACATGTTCTGTTGTCTTTTGAACTTTGGTCTCTATGGTAACACCACCATCGTTTACAAATTCCTCCGTAGTTACAACAGTTGTCGATTCACTTGTAGGGCAATGGTTCTCTGTCTTCTTCACTGTTATAGTATATGAGGCGGCTTCAGGACTCGCAAGGATTTTCTCCCTCTCCGGGATGACATCGGGTGCTAGTATTACATCTGATTTTGTGTTAAGGGTCTGAAGCTGAGAGCTTGGCTTTTCATCGCCGGGCACAGTTATGGTTGCTTGGTTTCGAGGGTCAGTCTCTGCTTCTGTGTCATACAAGCTTAGAGAGCACTGTGGTTTAATGCTGAAAAATATTATAAAATCTTTTAAAAATCATTGTTAAGTGCCATAGGCTTTTGTCATACTGTAAAAGTAGACGCACTGGAAAGGTTAAAAAGGACATGTCCTATAAAACGTTCCTGCAAAGAAAAAAATGAGGTAAAAAGATAAAACATCAGATGCCAATTAATGAAAAAGAACGCACATTGTGTATGTCTCTATTTTTTACATTTACTCCAGTCATCAATCTCCCATGTGTTTAGAATTCAATACAGTCTAAACAACATAAATTCTCTTTAGGCGGTTGCTTTAACTCACAACACCTTAAGCCGAATGTAGTAATTTGCGATAGATTGAGAAATATTCAAACAAAACACTCACATATCATTCACAGTCAAGCAGAATCCTTCAATCTCTGTATGACTTCGAAGGTAAAATCCCTGGCCATTTCTCGTCAATACAACTGATTGAATAGCGCTAAAAAGTGTGGTGACAAATTATTAACTTCTGAAAGATAGGGAGTCTACAAAGTGTCAAAGATCAGAATGGTGTTGCTTTACAGTTCAATTAAAACTGTTTAAAGACAAAACTAGTAAATTATTCCCTTGTCGTCTCAATTTCCACAAGTTTGTATCCTCTTTCCTCGCCAATTCCCTTTTACTTAGCCATTCAATGTCTCTGTTCTTTAATATGCAAAACGAAGATAATCTGCATCAAATGCACATCAGATTCTCTCTGCCATCGCAGACTAGCACTAATTAGGAGGCTGGGCCTTCAAAATTATTACACCTTCTTACCATATATTGTCCTTTCTGATTGCAGCTGTTTTCAAGTGCGGTCGTAAACTGGGAACAGCATACAAAGTGACATCACCAAAATTAGTCAGACATGCCATGCAGTGATACTCAACGATTTCATCGTCTGAAGAAAATTAATCAATCATAACCAATAAATTCACTGATGAAAATATTTGTAATAAAATTGCTAAAAAAAGAATTGTTGAACTTTATTGTTGATTTATTGGATAACTGATGAGGGAATTAAAGACTTTTAAAATGAATGCAAATTAGCGAATTCAAGCAAAGAGTTTTGAACCTTAAAACGGCAATGAAATGATCAGAATAAGTGCAATGGCAGATCGAATTATATCATGCCTGGCTTCACTACAACAAAACTGCGTGCTAACTATAGCTGACGCAAATGCAATCAGATTGTAAAACATGAATCAACATGACGTAATGATAAATTCTGATTCATTGTGATTAGACACATGAATGACTGAAAAAGCCAATATTAACATCCAATAAAAAATTAATGATTACAACAATTAAATTATACCTTTCTTCGCATTTACTTTTATCATTCCAACTCTTCGCACACGTGATCCATCGACTGCTGTCAATTTCTCTTTGTTTCTCGGTCGTAACGCAGGCAGAGTAAAAATTTTGAATTGTTCTTCAGAGCATATGAGCAACGAATGTGGTCCAGTCATATCTGCTGGCTTTTCCCTTCCAGCCTCTACCTCTGTACCAGATGGCAAAGGTACGCCATTTTTATCCAATATGAAAATCGATATCACAGGTGCGTGGTGTTTCAGCTTAATCTCCTTGCCAATTTCAGCAGCAATGGGTGTATCACCTCTCTCTTCTTGGTCAGGCACCATGATGGAATAAACGTATATAGAACCAGAGTTTGTGCCTGCCCATAGAGTCGGTGTATGGCGCGTTGCTTCAAAAAGAATTCCAGCATATTTAACTAAAAACTTTACTCAAATTATAAAGTGACTAGGCATCAAGAACATCTTCTCACTTACATATAAGTCTCTGTAACCATAAACAAAAAAGGAAAACCATCATCACTGATATATAATCAATAATTGAATATAATAACATGCGAAATTCAAATAAAGCTTATCTTTGTCTTTCTCTTACTATCCTGAAATGGATTTTACGAAAAAGTATTCAAACATAAATTTACAAAGGTTCCTTTTTGGTGCATGTATCATTTTACGTTCTGATTGCGAGGCTCTATCATTTTATGTTTTGATTATGAGGCTCCATCATTTTACATTTTGACTATGAGGCTCTATCATTTTAACTTGTGATTGTGAGGCTCTATCATTTTACGTTTTGACTATGAGGCTCTATCGTTTTAACTTTTGATTGTGAGGCTCTATCATTTTACGTTTTGATTATGAGGCTCTATCATTTTAAGTTTTGATTGTGAGGCACTATCATTTTACGTAATCATATTAATTAGCTGGACGGAGAAAATAACCAATGAAGAAGTGCTTGAGAAAATAAACTGTGAGAAACGGCTCAATAATATCTTGGATTCAAGAAAACTAACATTCATCGGACACCAGTTAAGGAAAGGATATAGATTGGAAAAGACACTATTATTAGGCTCGGTGTATGGAAAGAGATTGCGAGGAAGACCAAAGACAAAACTAAGTGACAACATCAAGGAGATCTGCGGGTTGACGATGGTTGAAACTGAGAGGAAGGCTCATGAGGGAACAGAATGGAGGCCGTTCGTGCAGAGGGTCACGGCTGTTCGGCAGCGAACTACCCGTTGATGATGATGATCATTTTAAGTTCTGATTGTGAGGCTTTATCATTCTATAATTGATTCCATTCTATTAATGAAAGAATATGAATTTTTATCAAAACTGCATCTTACCATCGGATATAAATGTTTCCGCAAAGTATAAACAGCGCACCATACTGAGAAGCGATTCGTCAACACGATTTTCATCAATTAACCGAGCAGCTATAGGCCGTTCCATATCATCTGGCGATTGAGCGCGAGGACTTGTTGATGACCTTTCGGCAGCACTATTGGTGCCCTCGGTTCTCGGTGGCTTTCGACTAGATGCTCCCCGCGTGCTTTTACGGCTTCTAAATCGTCGAATCGAGTCTCGCAATGATTTTGCGAATGACTTTCGCCTTTGAATATGACCGCCGGTATTTGCCAGATCTTTGAAACAAAAACATGCGTACAAATTAAATGAACAAAAAGGCATATATGGTAAATTACAAACTGCCTGTTAATTTGGTATCACAGTAATATCTACTTGCATGAGAAATAAAGATAGCCTTCCTTAGAAGTTGAAATTCAAGCAGTTGCAATCTTACAAAAAATTTGGACTGAAAATGACTACCTGTAGGACTAATTGTACACTTGACGAGAGAAATTTTGCCACTTCGATAGTCGAAAGCTGCAAAACCATGACACGTTCCAACAGCAGCTCTGTAAAAATATTTCGTGATAAACAGAATTAGAAACAGCATTAGAAAAGTGAGCATTGAAACATTTCTTTGATTATGAGAAACTGAATCCCTTCCTTGAAAGGGATTGAAAGAAAGGCCAATTTAGATTGCAGTGCTTAACAGAAATAACGAAAATAATAAAAGAAGTTAAGGAAAAAATAAATGATACAAATAAATGTAAAGAAAAATAGACAACTTCATTTCACTTCATTTCATTTTATATTCTTCATGCAGCGTAACCCTATCAATTAACGAATTAATGCTGCTTTTCAGGGACTAATACCACAAAAATTTTACAAGCTAAAATACAATATATATATATATATATATATATATATATATATATATATATATATATATATATATATATATATATATATATATATATATATATATATTATATATATATATATGTATGTATGTATGTATACAATAAAAGTAAATACCCTAATTACAAAGCTAAAATAACAGAAAAATAATATCGGAAACGAAAAACATAAAATGAACTGAACTAATAAGTAAAGGAAAGAATGAACAAGTCAAAATGAATAAACGACGTAACCTCATGCTAAATAAAAAACTCAGAACAGATGAACTTATAAATTGAAAGGAAACTGTTATTCAGTAATGAAATGAATTATGGGACACATTATATTGGTAATTATGATGATAGAAATTGAATGAGGAAATAAACACAGAATAAAAAATGAACAAATGAAGAAAGACTTACAGTGCCCATGATGAGTTTAGTGCAAGGGCTGTAATAGCAGCCGGGGGTTGTATCTGTAGCAATCTCTCAGGTATAACACTGCTCGTTGAATCTATCTGTGACCTGACTGTTAACGCTTCCGCCCCCTTCCACTCAAAGCCCTCAAGTTTGACTATCATGTTCACAGTATCAACCTAAAGTAAATACAACCAGCTATTTCATATTTATTGACATACAAAGCATTGAATACGTCACTCAAAAAGAGCTCCGTTCATGGCTCTGTTACCTCTCATAGCCCATTCTACCCACCCATTGGAGCAAGCATATTAAACCACTTGCGCAGAATTTGCAAATCAAAAGATTTTTTAAGCTAAATGCTCAAGTGCTTTGTACCACGTTCTAAACTTTTTCTACAAGTATGGCAACTCTCTTGAGGAAAATCTCTTGCTAATAGGAAACAGATTAAATGCCAAAATTTATTGTGTCAATACTTCCAAGCAGAAAAACTCACCTCTGGCCTAGTTATACCATCTTTTGACAAGTCATAGAAGAGGACTTGACCAGTAGCTCCACCAACAATCAACAGCTGTGTGACTGGACACAGGGCGAGTTTCAATATAACTAATCTGTTATCGTCTAGCAACGGGTCGAACGCCCCAACCTTTTTGAACGGAGGCCAGTCCTCGTCTTCAGCATCGGGGTCATGCGGAGGCTCTTCGTCAGCTGAGAGAATCGATGACGTCTTCAAAGTGCACATCAGGTGCATACTGACTTGAGATACATCCCATATTTTCACACTACCATCTTCATGACTGCAATGCAATCCAATTCAAGTCACAACAGCAATTCAGTTCAATTCTAACAAATTTATGGCTCTGAAGCAATCGATTCAAAACTTTGCAGTTTCAACACTAAGCCCGAATATAGGGTTTCATAAACAGGTCCTAAACATACGCTCTTTGCCTGTTTCAGATTATTCAATAAACATGCAACAAGTAAAAACCTTGATGGCATACGAACCCAGTTAAAAGTACATGGTGCTTGTCTGACTTTTCAAGAAAGGATTTCCCACCATTTATGGGCCAAGGCTGAAAGTTGAACAAAATGAAATAATGTAAATTTCAATGAAAGTATACCAAAGAAAAACATCTGTGATGTCGCCAAAGACATCAATCAAAGAAGTTAATTATAGACAATAAATGGACAGGAGTAAACAATACAAAATGCATTAGGGAGGAATGCATTTTATCTTAGTCAGCACATTTTCTGTAATTTAAAGGCTTCTATTTTCACACTCGTCTTCATCTATCATTCCTCTTTTCCTTCTCTTCCTTAGTGCATTTTCAAAATCATTCCCATCTCTGGACTAAATACATAATATATTTCTCTTTCAGATTCCAAAAGCCGCAACCACTGCTGATCAATGAAAGCTGACCCCATGAATAGGCGTATACAAGTAACTACCTCTTTCGATTGTTCTCCACCACATGTTTTCCTTCCAATCTCTTTAAATCTGTTCCAAAGTTCAGCTGGGCAGTCATGACAATGCAGCGAACAAGTGATATTTGAAGAATGCAAACAGGCCAAATATGGCGGCAAAAAAGTTGGGTAACTGAAAAGTAATGACACAACCAGCTAAAATGAAATTACTTCAATATCTAGACCAGCATTAACCTTCTTATTCTTTTCTAAAGCAATTAATTCTACGAATTCTTTTCAAAAGCAAATTTTAGAGGAGAGAAAAATATGGAAATCACGAGGTCACATTACGTGACATGCGAAAAGTGCAAATGAAGGAAAGATTTCTCGCGATATCTTACGTGACGCCATATTTTAAATCAAATCAGCATGAAGATGGTTGAAATAGGAAATGGTTGAAGGTACATACCCTTGCTCCCTAGATTTCAAGTCAATCATAACGAATTCCTGTTCGCAAAGGACAGCTAAGGCAATAGGCTCACCTTCAATAAAACATACATATTTTTGAGAATAACTTGATTAATCAAGGAGATACAAAATGCGACATATAAACATGTATTACAAACTAAAGACATATCTGAATATCAATTTCACATTTTAAATGACGTTCCTAGTCTAACAAACAAAGGATAGTGTGAGACACTCACGTGAATCTTGGTAGTCTGGAATAATTAAAAAATCCAACACTTTTGATGTAAATTCGAAGACAACTTGGACAGAATTTCCTTGCAACAACGACACAGCGTGCTTGTCACCATAACTAGCACGTGGAAGTCCACCAGAAAACACAACAAGAGGATCCGGCCATTCGACTTTTCTGATCGGCTTACATGGGAATGGACCATAAGGAGTGTAAGACTCTTGTAAAATATCACCATCTTCTGTGTCTGGCACTGTCCAAATTGAAAACATACCCCTCTCGTGCGCACTTATAAACTGGTTTGCACTCTGGTGCCAATACAAACTCTCAAGATCGTGTGACGCTTTAAAAGTTCCTTCTGCTTTTATTTTATCTTGATTCCACAACACAATAATGCCTTTTTTGTAACCGATGAGTAGCTAAAATAACAAATAGATGAAACACAAAGTGCTTAGCATGACGGTGTCTACGAGTGTTTAAAAGAGTGCGTAGGAGTTAGTGAGGGTATGTGTGTGTGTGTGTGTGTGTGTGTGTGTGTGTGTGTGTGTGTGTGTGTGTGTGTGTGTGTGTGTGTCGCGCGCGCGCTCGCGCTCGTGTGCGTGTTTGTGTTGTGTGTGCGGTGTGTGCTTGTTTGGCCTTCCATCCTCATACGAAAAATATTTGAAATAACAATCAAAATGCATAGAGATATATTACTTATTCATTTATTTATCACAAACATACAAACATTATTTAGCACAGGGATTCAAATACCAACGTGTAAACCATCTCTTGCCATGGTTCATATCCTACGCAGTTACCTATTCTACTTTTTTACAAAATGCCACGCAGGCCATTAAATAAACAAGGAAAAACGATTTGTGTATTTTACCTTGCTCGAGTCAAAAGGATGTTCTTTCAAGGCTTCAACGGACCCTCCATTTGTTTTGTTTTCATCGCCTGGTAAACTTAAAGAGACAATCTTAACTGTTACAACTATAATCAAAAACACTTTGATACGATAAATGTAAAAACTCTGATGACATCAAAACATAATTCAGTGAAGCTCCATGATCATCTCCAATCGAAAGTGAAACACTAAAAAACCA
The DNA here is from genome assembly GCA_964019165.1 of Mastigias papua. Classification (NCBI taxonomy): domain Eukaryota; kingdom Metazoa; phylum Cnidaria; class Scyphozoa; order Rhizostomeae; family Mastigiidae; genus Mastigias; species Mastigias papua. Next base: position 646,793 of record OZ025275.1, read on the forward strand.
GACCAGCAAGATGGAAATTAACTGGGTGGCCATTCTGCTCATCATGTCAATCAATCTCATTCGTTAACAAAACATCGATCAAGTTTAAAAGGTGTCATCAAACAAATCAACAGTGGCAAATAAAACAATATGAAGGCAAAATAAATAAAACTTTGGAGGCAAAAAAATCAAACTAACCTTTGCATTACTATATCTTGGTAAATAATGTGATCTTTGAGACCAAATGATGCCAGATCTAAAACATAGATATGACCCCCTTCGGTACCAATGTAAAGGCATTCTCTTTCTATTGACAAGCAGCAAACCGATATCTTCTTCAACCTTAAAAAGCAAAGAGAAGAAATTGAAAATTCTGCTTTCGAAAGGGTAGACGATTTAGCAAAAATGAAATGAAGTAAAAAGATACGTTTACAAGTAGGGAATAACCAACCTTCCTTCAAGTGTACAAGCCTTGACTTCTTCCATTATAGATTGTCCATCTCTTTGACTTACTTCCCAAAGGTGAAGCGTATTTACCTCTCCATCATCACAAACACTGATAATTTTTGCCTACAAAATTAATAATCGTAAAAACAACGGTTCCACAACATGATGATAACTAACAATGTTTAGCTTTGGATTCTTAAGAACAAATAAACATGGAGAAAAACGTACCTGACCAGGAAGAAAAAATAATTGCTGAATGCACGTCTCGGCGGGGTGAAAAGCGGATATTTCAACACCAGGCTTGCCATATCTGATTAAATAGTTAAGGATAGAAACTTTATTGTGATTGCCAAACCACTACAACAAGGCATTTACCACAGGGAAAAGTCACAAAACATTACTGCCAAAAGCGGATGGAAAAAGAACATAACAGTGGTCTTGACATGGCATATGCTCTTTATTCTTATCGTTAAGGAAAATGCGATTTGAAGTGCATCAAGGCTATGCTAAGTGCACATAAAATTGAAACTAATTTTTAAAGTAAATGCAGCAAGAAAGAAGCCACTCGAACTGATCTAGGCAGATTCAAGGCTACCAAAGATCATCCTTATTACTCACGGTATTACCACGAGGAGCTAATCGCTTATTTTTTATGAAAAGGGATGTGTGCGACAATTTCACAACAAATAAATCCAGACATTATGCAATGTGAGAGGATAATAGGTTTGGTGGTGGATATGTGGCAGAGGATTATGGGATGCAGCACAAAAAGGAGAAAAGAATTGTGGGTAGCATCGTCGCACATCCTCGGCTAAAGTTGTAACACGAAATATAAGATTATTAAAAATCTCATAGTTAGCTACGAAACATAGTCCCATGACAGAGGTGCTAGTTGGAAATATCCAACAAAACAGTGTATAAAAAGTGCGGGAAGTGGGACACAAAATTACAATAACATGAGCATTAATAGTGAGATCAACGGATGCCGTAATGCCAATGGAATTGGCCGATAAATGAGAGAATAGGAGCAGAGAATTAGGAAAAAGGGTGAGCTTGTGGGGATTAAAGGACAAAAGTATGTAAGGCGGGAATTGAAAGAAGTGCTCAGATGACAAAAATGGCCAAATAGTTTATGAAAAAGGGGATTGGCAAAGGTTTAAGATGAAATTAATCCTGCAAAGGACGAGGGATGACAGAAACAAAAAGTGCAAATATGTTTGGATTACGCAGATATTTTCCAGACAAACCTGTATTTTTCTGCTAATAAACATTATTAAAACACTGCAGAAAATAAGTTGATGTGGATAAAAAAACTGGTAAAGTTTCAAACGGTTTCTAAGCTGCCAACAAAGCTCTTTACGACCAAACAATACAGAAATTAAAAAGGATCAACAAATGGATTACAGACAACAGAGTGTTCATCCAAAGAAGCGAAATCAAATGGACTTGCATGCTGATATCAAACCGCATACCACTCAAAACTGAGTTTCATGAAAAATACATCGAAGTTCTGTAATCTCAGTCTGTGAATTTAGGGTCACACGGCACCGATATCTGAGTAAAGGCTCTGAAAATTTCTTTCAACTTCAGACAATTCAAATTGAGCAGAAATCAGTAGGCTGGGTCAGCGGAGAAGTGATATCAAACTTCTGCAATCCAATTGAATTGTCGATATCAAAACTGAACGAGAAGATGGACTAGTAAATTTGTTCTCTCAGCAGAATGCTTGACAACTTGCGTTGTGTGACTAGATTTCTGTCCTTCCAGAGTTCCATACAACAGCAATTTTTGACCTTCCAAAACTCTTTGGAATATATAACAAAAACTTTTGAGATTTAAGTTATTCTTCGAGTTTCTGGTTCTTCGCTGACTAAAAGCCTTGACAGTTCTTGACAGATTTTTATAAATACAGTCAAATTGATCACCTTAGTAAAATACAACTTAGGCCAGAGTACTGAATGATTTATATTTTTGTATCAATAAGAATATAAGCAACTTTAAGAAAATTTTGAAATGGAAAGGTACATCTGACAAGAGTGACTGAAAACAATTGTGCAATAAAAACCCATTGTTTTAAATTAGTCATGGATACAAAGGCTGGTTGACATACAAAAACCACAAAGATCTTTTCAAAAACTCAGCAACCAGGGCATTCAAAATTGCAAAGAATTTAGAGAAATTTCTGTGTTTGATTCTTAGGCTTAATAATTCTCAGTGAAAAATTAGTTATGCTCAAATAAGCCAATGGAAATAGCCTTTGGTGTGAATGAAATGTTTGGAATCCTAAAGGAGATTAAATTTAGGGAGAGGCTGAATGAATGAACAATTGTTAATGAGATATTTCTCAGGAATACTACAACAAAGAAACTTATCAAATGCTAACTGATCTATTATTTTACATCAAATTCAAGAAAAGAGCAGATGAACAAAAGACTGCTAATTATGGGTTAATAGTATTGAAATAAAGTTCATGAATTGAAAATAGTGTACAGAGAAAATGTCATGAAAGACAATGAAGTAAGGGAAGGGTTTGAGGGATAGTGAGTGGTGTATGTGCTAATGGCTAATTCATTGCATATCTGTGCTCAAAAGATAAATGTGAGAATTTACCCAAGCTATTGGTATCTATAGCTATTGAAGGCTTCAAGTGTTCTCAAATTGATTCTATATAATTAGTAAGAAATTAATATGTCACTACATCATACTAATCAATCAAATTTCAACTGAACAAATTTCAACTGCTGCAACTTTGCTACTATAGTTAAATGGCTTTTCATTATCAAATCTATTTTAATCAAAATGATCATTAACTACAAAAATCCCAAATGAAAAAGATCAATCCTGATTTGCCCAGTCCTTCAATTGTTTACAAACTAACATCAAAATGCCTAAAATTTCTAATTTCATGTTGTGATGCACCTTGGCATCTATCATTAGGTGCCAAACAATACATTGCTATCAATCGGATTACTTTTTCATCGTAAAATACACTAGATATAAATAATATTCAGCTGGATATGTTAAAATAGAAACACCAAACAAAATATTGTCACTTGCACCACAGTTCAGATTGACTGTCTCAAATATGAAGATGGCCTAGGCAAGGTGACTAATTTTGCAATGATTACCCAATGTCCACAACTTGTATCTACTGCAAAATGTAAAGGTTCAGAGGTTCTCAATAATTTACAATCTAAATCAGTTTGGAACATAAATAAAATGATATTGCTCATTCAAAGAAAGGATACATTTTGAGAAATCCAATGCTTGTCCCAATTGCAAGGAGTCTTAATGTTTTATCATATGTAATGGCACTTGCTTTGCTGGGAAATCCATGTTCAACAGTCTACAAAAGATCACATGTACACTTTATATGATGTAATGATATAAAAGAAAGAAATTAGGAAACAATGAGAATGATGTTGTGGGTGCCTTCTGTACAAGGGAGGGCCAGTCTATAGGGTATGGAAATTTCACATTGATCTCAGGACACCACTGGGACAATGCCAGGGGCTGGGGCACATTCCTGAAATTTACAGGTAAGCAATTATCAAGAACACGTGATAATTTTAGAGTCTTGGTGACTCAGGGGAATCATCTTCAGCCATCTAGTTCTCTAGAAGTACACTTGTGATATTCTGCATGCTGGGCATAATACAGGGCAAAGTCTTGGCAGAAAAAGGGATACAGGTGCTACTGACAACATGGACCATTTGTTCAAAAGTGAGACAAATAACAAAGGAGGCAATAAACTAATGGGCCAAAAGAAGTATCATAACATGGTCTCATCACATGAGTTCTTAATGAAGGTAAAAAACTGAAGTTGTAAAAGTGAAACTAATAACATGTTGTAATTGTATATGAAAAGTATAAAGCAAAATTAATTAGAAGTATCATAAATCAGCAGTGTTTAACAGCCGCGGAGCATGAAGCAAAAATACAATAAGGCGCCGTACAAAACAGCCTAATACGCTTATCTGTCGGATTTACAATATACCATTGGCAACAGGATACAACCGTATATCCCCGTATCAATCACACGACTGAACGGGGAGAACTCTGACCATCATCTAGTTATCATGGGAGGGCTCTATGTCAATTCATTTCGATTGTACTATCGTCAGACTGATAAATTGAAAACCATCAGAACCCATTGTGGATAGACAATTTGATGAGTACAAAAGAACAGAAGTTTAAGCAACATGACTTTTACTGTTTTACAAAATTTCCCTTTCTTTTGTTTCAACCGCGCTGCAAACGGTAGACAGTAAATAAGGAACAACCAAATAAAGAATAACATTGATCAAACAGTTGCGTACACATAACGGTTGAGGTACTCAGCGTATTTGTGCCGCATAAATAAACAAAAAAAATTCCAGTGTATTAATCAGCCTGGTCAAAAGAATCATCAACTTCAAAAGTCACAAACTTTGATTTACTAGCAAAGATCGAGATTCAGTTACGGTCACGAACCTGTGAGAACTGGAACAAATCCTGCCCAATCTTATCCTTCTCTGGAATCTTCCGTTTAACGCGTTTCAACATTTTCCAACGTCGTCGAAAATCGTTAAAATTTTCCCGCAGGAAACCGCCTTGCTGCACTAGGCGTTGACTTGACTTGAGAAAGGACCTCGTTATTATGATGAGTTTAAATCAAATCATGTGATCATGTTTTGTTCTACAAAGTTCGTTTTGTTTTGATGTGTGTTGCTGCTGTTGTTGCATGCTTGGTTTTCAATGGCGGGTTTGTAGTGGGACGGGTCTGAACCAATGATATAGAAGCGCCGAAGGCGCTAGATGTGCATCTTCAGATAATTGCCTATTGTCTAAGTGAGGCAAGTCACGGATGAGTAAAGAGGTCAACATACTCAAGTTTCATGCAGGCTCAGTATGGGGGATAGCAAGAAGCGCTCTCGTTTCACACTATATATGCGAAAAAAGAGTCAAATCCCTGAAAAATCATGCAAATCGAATAGCACACCAACCATCAGACACATCTATTACAAAAAGCCGGAATTTTCCTGCTTGAATCAGGCTATTTCCATTAATGTTTTGGGTTAGGCCATTCTCTTCGTCATATTATACATGTAATATCAAATGAATGCAGCTTCATTCATGGATTGCTAGGCAGAAAAAAATACTTTAAATGAGCTATACAATTACCTAGCAAAGTTTTCTGTATACTATTAGCACTATGAAGTTACAAATTGCAAGCAAAACCTAAGTGAGAGAGTATGAATATGATTTGCGATTTGCGGAAGGATGTCTTCTTTACCTTTCAAAGTTCAGGAGTTATTGAGGCAGGGATTATTCTGCGGTCATCTCACACGAATCAGGCCCGGCGAGAGGGGGCAAGTGGGGCACATTACCTGAACATACCTAAGAGGGGTCCCAAGGCTGTGAAATAATTCTGTAATAACTTTGATATTTTATAGTGAGGCCATCACAGCCTCTCATTTTTTTTTATTTGTTCCCCTAAAGATACAAATTTAAGGGGGCTACAAAATCTAAGCTCCTTCTGACGAAATTTTGAGGGAGAGCTGAGCTACTCTGGGAAATAAGTTAGAACGCTGTCAATTTTTAAAACAACTTTATATTCTTGGCTTCACGCACGAAACTAATCTCAAGAGATTCTGTGTGATATGCATTCCTTATTTATTTTTATAGCAAATAACAATATCAAGTTGTATTTAGGCAGTAATTTCTGAGAGGGGCTCCCATGGAAAATGTAATTTCTCAGCTCCCCCTTGGAAGAAGCATGTATGCATCTATGTGCCCCGGGGCCCAATACATGCTCTCGGCGGGCCTGAATAACTTGTGAGATCGGAAATTCCTAGCAGTATAGAGAGGAAATTTTTATACAGATCACAACAATGTCATACTTCACAACAATGTAATAAAATAAAACTGAACTGAACTAAACTCGTTGAATTAAATTTTACTTGCAACTTGTATCTCTAAATAGCAAACTTTGCTTGGTGCCTGTGTAGGTCACTTTAGATATACCAAGGAGATGGCCCAGGCGACAAAATGTAATGCAAATATCTAGATCTATACTTGAATATAGAGGTCTTTGTGCGCTAGATGTGTATATCGGCTGTATATACATCCATTTGTATGATTCTTCAGAGATTGGCGCCTTACTTTCATAGATATGATGTGAAGCAAGAACGTTTCATGTAATCTCCCATACTCAGCCACAGCAGGGCTTTCGCATTCTGACCTCTTACCGCTTCAGTGATTTTGCCTCAGTGCCGAACAATGAACATGCGCATCTAGCGCCTTCGGCGCTTATATATCATTGAAAACAAGGAAGGCGATAATTTTGACTTTCCATTTGGCCAGCTGTTTGTAACGACCTGGCAACTACAGCTTTCAAAATGCAGTTTTCTCTCTCTTTATCAATAATTTTTACTCTTATTACTTGCATATGCTGTAAAGTGAAATGGAGTAGAAATATGAAAACATTTTCACATGCAATTAAAGGAGCTTATTGTGCTGCAAATGAAGAAATCGAGCTGTTTTCGTATGATAAAGGTCCTGGCGTCATAACAGAGCAATGGTATACTGGTTACGAATGTCTAGGCCCCAGTACAATCATCCGATACTATGTGGACAATAACA